>VDFB02027046.1:0-44299 GCA_007258455.2 Sequoia sempervirens
AACCTGATGGATTTGAGGTTCATGGGAAGGAGTCACATGTTTGCAAGCTGAAGAAGGCCTTGTATGGTCTTAAGCAGGCTCCTCGTGCATGGTATGAAAGGATTGATCGATACCTGTCAAGTTTGGGCTTCTTGAAGAATGATGCTGATTCAAATCTCTACTTCAAGGTAATCAATGGTGATGCATTAATTTTGGTCTTATATGTTGACGATCTGATCCTTACTAGAGAAGATCACCTGATTCTTGAATGCAAGAAGGAATTGACTTCTGAATTTGAGATGAAGGACCTTGGGCTCATGCATTACTTCCTTGGCTTAGAAGTCTGGCAGAAACTAGATGGAATGATTCTAAGTCAAGGGAAGTACACCATTGATATACTTAAGAGATTTGGCATGATGGATTGCAAATCCATGTCTACACCTATGGAGACCAATCTACATAAATTGAAGGAGGCTGCAGCTAGTTCAGATTTGGTGGATCCTACATTGTAGAGACAGCTGATTGGATCCTTGATGTATCTAGTTAACACTAGACCTGACATTTGCTATGCAGTGAGTGCACTTAGTCAGTTTATGTGTGATCCGAGACAGATACATCTTGTTGCAGCTAAACATATCTTGAGATATTTGCGTGGCACAGTTGGATATGGGTTGAGGTATACTTCAGATGCATACTTGGAGTTGCATGGTTTCACTGATTCTGATTGGGCAGGTTGTGTCACAGATCGTAAGAGCACCTCTGGTTGTTGCTTCAGTTTGGGTTCTGCTATGATTTCCTGGTGCAGCAGGAAGCAGTCATCTGTAGCATTGAGTACAGCCGAGGCCGAGTACATTGCAGCTTGTATGGAAACTCGGGAAGCAGTGTGGCTTCGTAAGCTCCTGGCAGGATTGTTTGGACAATCAATGGAGCCTACTATCATTCATTGTGATAATCAGAGTTGTGTGAAGCTTTTTGTCAATCCTGTGTTTCATGATAGATCCAAGCATGTTGAGATCAAGTACCACTATATTAGAGATATGGTAATCATGGGAAGGTCAGACAGCTTGAGGTACATCATCATCGATGAGCGTGATTTATTATATTCTCACCAAGCCTCGCCAGATAAAGTTTGTGTAATTTCCTCGAGATAAGCTTGGTATGGTGGAGAATCCAAATTCCTTTGATCGAAAGTATGAGTCTCAAAGATCGAGCCTTGTTAATGCATTGGTGACCTGAAGAATTTGAGGTGCAAGCCCTTGTTAATGCATTTTCTTTGAGACGGAAGAATTTGAGGTGAAAGCCCTTGTTTCCACCCTCTGAGCTGAGTCATGGTGGGTGTCATGTGTGAGACTCCATGACATGTGTTGTACTTGTGTTTCACCCTCTGAGAGAGTCATGGTGAAAGTCACATTGAGGTGACAACATCACGTAAGTGATGAACACTTGTACTTACCATTCTATGGTTGATATCGAGACGATATCTAATATCATGGTGAGGTGATATTCTTCTCTTCATATCTGATTTGAGATGATTTGTTTTATGCAGCTGGAAGTTCTCTCCCTAGCTGAGAGGGAGTGTTAATGATAAGTACAGCTACAGTCGATCCTTCCAGCTCTGTCCTATTGAAGGAAGCATAAATTAAATGATAGCCTGTCGGCTATTTAATTTGTTGTCTTATATTTATGTGGAGGCTCGAATGTCTTAAGGCCGACCTCTCTTATATTCTTTATGATTGTATTGAGGCCGACTTTCTTTATGATTGTATTGAGGCCGATATTCTTTATGATTGTATTGAGGCCGACATTCTTTATGATTGTATTCTGGCCGACATCCTTTGTGACTTGCAATTAACATTTATCTTGGCCGACCTTATGATATGAAGAGGTGCGACCTCTCTAAGTTGTATATATACAAGGTCATCATACAAGGGCGATACATTATACGGTGCGAACTACATACAGTGCGATCATCACACAAGGGCGATACATCATACAGTGTGAACATCATACAAGTGCGAACCTCTTACAGTGTGAACATTATACAGTGTGAAGATCATATAGTGCATAGTATTTTCCAGGTGCAAATTCTGTAGGTCTCCATTCAGTCAATTTCGATTATTGCCAGGTGCGAATTTCTGTAGGTTCGTTCTCTGTCAAGTGTGAAGTCTTTCCAGTTCTTCAAGATCAGATTGCAAATTGATCTCAGGGCAGGTTGTGAACTATTCTAGAACAGAATTAGAAGTGTCAGCTTGTTATCTGTTATTGCATATTACCAGGTGTTGAATTTTGGTCTTGTGTTAGACCTAATTGTAACGAGATTTGTTGCCACTGTTTTTAAATATAAGAGAGATCTTTGTTGTTGGGTTTTTCTCCCTCAAGAGGAGGGTTTTCCCAGGGTATCTGCTGTGTTATTTTGTCTGATTTTTGAATTATTTTCTGTGCATTTAATTTGTTCACCTAAAATTTACAAATCAAGCTATATATTTTAAAACAAACAAAAGAAGAATTACTTGGTTGCGTGGAATGGAATGTCACAATAGAACCAAAAGCCTCCAATTGCACTTTTAATTGCATCATGTTTATCTTTGTTCCAACCCATGCTCTCAAGTGACAGTTGGGAACGCAGAGTAGTGCGTGGCAAAGTATATGAATCCGACCTAGATGCACGAACTTTAGGTCCAATGCTAACACTGCCACTGCCACTGCCACTAGCACTAGCACTAGCACTACCAACACTCAAAGATGGATGAAATGGAGGAATGGAAGAAGAAGAGTCTCTAGTTCCACCAATGGCTGCCATCTTTTCTCTTTGCCGCTTTTTTAGTTCTTTTTGCTGCTCAAAGGTTTCTAATTGAACTTGCACTTCACGCATAACTTCAGCAGACACTTTGGGCATGGATTAGCATCTCGGCTTGGTATATGTGCAAGATGGGATTTTAATTTGTTAATGCCTCCCCCAAGCATATGGTTATTTTGTAATGAAAACAAGTTACCTCTCCTTTATTTTCCCTAGGTGGTAACAATGGCATGTTTCCAACAAGGGTCCCTTCTAATTGGAGTTTGAGACATTGTGATAAAGACAATTTATAAATTTAAAGAATGCTGAAATAAATACATAAATAGAAAAAAATTAACATTTATGGTTTATAATTAAACTCATATATAAAAAAGCTTAGGGTTTGCAATTATAAAACTTTTTTTTTACAAAAACACCTAGGGTTTGTTCTTTGGTCCATAAAAAAAAGGAGAGAAGAAATGTAAAAGAGAAATGAAATTTTTGTTAAAAGAACAAAAAAACTAAGTTACCGGTTCGGTTTTGGGTTCAGGTTTGGGTTCGAGAACCCGGTTTGCCGGTTCGGGGATTTTTTTTTTGGGGTTGGGTTCGTTATGGGTTTGGTAATACAAAAACATATAAAAATCAGAAATATATACATATTTGCAGCAGTAATTAAGTTCAGAATACACCACCATATTAATAGTCAAATAACATAGCAAAAATACACCACCACTTTCATAGTCAAATATTAAAATATTAGTGATACTCGAATGTCATGATATAAAATTATAAATTAAAGTTCAAATATAAAAATGTTAAGAGTTTACAATCAGCCATTATTGATCATTGATCAATCTGAAAAGTGTGAACATTTTTCTGTGTGGAAGGCAAACAAGAAAATAGTGTTACATAATTATTTACATTGTGAAAGAGCTAGAACCTTTTTCTTGCAGATCGTAGAAGAATCTAAGAGATTTTTTGGGTGTCCTTGCCTTGGAAGTTTGGAACAGAACTATCCTGAGCCATGAATGATTAACCAAGAACTGTGAGAAATAAATAAGATAAATCATGCAACTTGTTGCAATTTCTTTCCTTGGGAAAAAGGGTAAAGTTTTCTTTTCAGGGAGAATCTCCTTTAGAGTTTGAACGCATAGTTGCAAAACTCGCCAAATGCAAAAACTCGCCAAGCCTAGAAAATACGGTACAGAAAAAACTTGGCAAAAGTTCGGAAAAAACTCGGCAAAAAACTCGGCAACTTAAAAAATTGCTTAAACTTCATTAAAATCACATTTTTTTTGCAAAATTCAATGATAAGATGCATCCAATGAGTCAATAAAATGAGTACATAGAAGAAACAAGCCGAGTCTAGTTATATTTGATTGATTTGAAAGAAAATTAGATACAAAATCGCATCCCCATGTGGAATGCTCAATACGCTGATAATATACTGATAGTTTGAAACAAAATGAAAATAGCAAATTGTTTTTGTAAAACTAAAAGTAAATACAACATTAATATATTTCAGCTTTTACAAATTCACATCTTCCTCTTCCCATGTCTAGTACTTCTCAGTGTTCTCACTATGGGAGAGGCTGTAGTTGTAGGCATCTGCTGTGGCTCCTCAACCTCCATCCTAGATGTAGAGGCTACTACTGGTGGCTCTGGCATTGCCAATGACTCCTCCTTAGGATCATCCTCAATGTCATCCAATGAGAATGCAAATCCACCCTCGTCCTCCATTGCTTGTCGCTCAAAGTCATAAATCTCATTGTCAGAAAACAATGGAGGTTGCTCATCTTGCCCTATCCAATCATTGTATGGATCTATCTCATCCAAATCAATTGGATCATCTGATATCTCCTTAACTTGTTTTTTGCGCAGCCGAAGATTATATTGCACATACACAAGGTCATTTAGGCGTTTCTGAGCTAGTTTGTTCCTTTTCTTTGTGTGGATGGCCTCAAACAAGCTCCAATTGCGCTCACAATTGGAAGAGCTACAAGGCTGCGATAAGACACGGAGGGAAAATTGCTGGAGATGTGGGGTATTTCCACCCCAATTTGACCACCAAACATCTACAAAAAACAAATTAAGAGTTAGAAGAGAACCTAGAAACTTAGAAAGGAAAGTCAAAACTCAAAAGTTGAAATTTGAAAACATATTTTATCAAATTATCAATATTTGTAACTTGTAAATTTCAAAATTTATACCTGGTGGTTGATTGTGTATTGCTCTCTTTGCTAGCTCTAAAGAGAAGAGTTCACCCCTTTTTTCTCTATAACTTTGGATTTCATTAACAAGGTCTCCTGCATCAAGGTCAGGTGACATTCTCTGAATGCACTTCATGAGTCCCTCCATAACCTCTCCAGTAGGATCTGAGTAGGTGCTTGAATGGAAGAAATGAGGGTTCAAGAAGTAGCCTGCTGCATGGAGGGGTTGGTGGAGTTGATGGTTCCACCTCCTGTCAATAATCTCCCAAATGGGATCAAATTTGAGGCTGTCCCCTTTATAATAATTTTTTATAGCCTCCTTGGCCCTATCCATGGCCTCATAAAGATATCCCATTGGGATTTTATCCCCATCCACCAAGTGGAGCACTCTAACCAAGGGCTTTGAAAGCTACAAATTACAATATAAAAATGCAAAAAGATTAGAGTTTCAAATTTACAATGAAAGACATCAAAAAATTTATTCAATTTGAATTCAAATTCAAAGTTTTGAAATTGAAGTTACCTTCACAATCTCTGCAGCCTTTTTTGCAAATTCAGCATCAAACACAATTCTTGACACGTTATCTCCATCCGGCTTCTTTGAATAGGTTGAGTCATCCCATGATTGACTCACAAACATTTGTTTTAAAGCCGTCAAAGAACCAAGAATGCTTTGCAACGTTAAGAAGATCGTTGCAAACCTTGTGACACCTGGCCTCACCAATTCTTTCCCATGGGTGTGCTCCCTCATCAAGCGAAGAACCCAAGGGTGATTGTAGATATATTTAGTGATTCTCCTCGCGTCCTCTACAATTGGTGTGACCCAATCTAGTTTTCCTATGTCCTCCAAAAGAAGGTCAAGGACATGAGCTGCACATGGTGTCCAAAAAATTGAGGGGTGTTTATCTTGGAGAAGTCTTCCTGCTGCCACATATGCTGCTGCATTATCAGTTATGATTTGCACAACATTTGCAATCCCCACCTCCATGCAAACTCCCTCCAACATCTTAGCCAAATTTTCTGCACTTTTTACAATGTGGGAGGCATCAACTGATTTTAAAAACACCACCTCTTCTTTGCATGCAACCAAAAAATTAATGATGGTATGGTTTTTTCCATCCGTCCACCCATCAGAAAGAATAGAGCAGCCATATTTTTGCCATTTTTCTTTTTGCTCCTCTACTGCTGCCCTTGCCCTTTCAGTTGCATTAGTAAGCAACCTACAAGTACAAAGTGAAATTAAGTACACAATTTTAATTTGTAAACAAAAAAATAGCTTAAATTCATCATAAATTAAACTTAAAAAACATAAATTAAATAACATAAACTAACCTCCCACTCAAGTCCGTGCGAGAAGGCGCCTTGTAGCCTTTTCCTGCAACTGTCAATGCGGTGACCAAATTGTGCCAGTAAGGAGAACTCGCCACATTGAAAGCAATATTGTTAAAATACCAAAAATCTGCACAAGCAATGTCTGCTTGCTCATGCACCTCCCTATTCCATCCAGTCGCCTCTAAGGAAGGTTGTGCACCAGTTGTGTTTCTAGGCACAAAAAAACTATCCAACCGTGTCGGTGTAGGTCCTGTAGCTGCCCTTGCCCCTGGTGCTCTACTAGAGGAAGATGAAGGGATGGAGGTTGAGGTGCCAATGGGTTGCCTTGACCTTCACACACGTGGGCCACGAAGAGAGCCCACTATCTCCTGAATCTCCTGAGTAACATCATAATCATCATCTGACTCAACTGGAACACCTTGAGAAGAGGCAATGGTTGCTTGCATTGCTGCTCTTGCCATCTCTCTTTTCATTTTTTTTCTTCTGCAGCTGAAAGTATGGCATTCATTTGTCTTTTTATTTCTTCTGTTGTATGAGGACATTCCTTAGCATCACGTTGAGGGATGCCTGCAAGGTGGTACTTGAGGCGATTGATGCCCCCACGATATACTTTTTTACATGGAATGCAATATACTGTGCCAGGTACGGGTCCTAGATAAGCATACTTCCAAGCAGGATCTCTAGCTCCTGGAGGACGTTTACCTACAAAGTCCGCAGGCACGGATGGGGCAGAGCCTGAGGCAGAAGCGGGTTCAGAAGCCATTATCAATTAATTATTAACCTACACAAAGTGAAAGTCATAGCACAACTTGTTAGTTTTTGATAGAAAATTTAAAAACAAACTAAATTAGATTAAATCAAAAGAGATTACTTTAAGTTTAAATTACTAAAAATCTATCACTAGATTCTAAACATTTTCATAACAAAAAAATTGGATTTAAAAATAAAAAATAAAAACTAGGGTTTCAAAAAAATGTGAAAAAATGTAAAAAATATGAAAATGACTTCAAACTAGTAAAAAATTAAGCTAATCTAAGATTGTAAGCATGTTATTCAACAAAAAAGAGGATTCAATCATTCAAAACAAAAAAAAAATAACTAGGGTTTAAAGAAAATTTAAAAAAAATGAAAAAATCAGCAAAATATGTTAAAAAATCAGAAAAAATCATTAAAAAATCTTGTTTTGATGAATCTAAATCTTGTTTTGATGAATCTAAATGCATTTAAATCATTTTCACACTACAATCAAATGATTTTTAAACATAGAACCAACAAGAATGAAGAATTTAAAAAAAAAAAGAAAGAACAAGAAAAATGAGAAACCCTACCTGGAAATCCAATTTGCCTTCTAAATTCGATGTAAATGCCCTTCAAATCTTGTCTTTTGGATGCGAAATCACTGCAAATGAGTGCACAATGCCTTGGAGAGGTTTTTTGCTGAGTGTGAGAAGAGAGTGAATGAAAAAAGACAACTTAAAATTGCTTTTTAGCGGCTACCTGGGCATTCTAACTGTCGCGCAGGTTTTTCTGGAAAACTCGCCGTACTTTCTGGAAAAACTCGCCAAAAGTACGGCGAGTTTTTCCAAAAAGTACAGGCGAGTTTTCTGGCGTACAAGTGCCTGGAAAACTTGCCGCTTGGAAAAACTCGCGAGTTTTTCACTACTCGCTTGGTTTTGTGCGAGTCTTGCAACTATGTTTGAACGGATTGATAATTTTCAAGATAGACTTAGCCGAATATGTCATCTAGGTTTGAAGCTTTTAGGTAAAATGTTTGCTTCTTAAAATTTTGTTCAAAATTCAAGATGCAGGCTCTCCTCCCTTAGGGAAGAGAAGGCCTATCAAACCTAACAATCTTATGCAACACTTCTTAAGTTCTTGTTGATGCAGTATTAGATGTGAAGTTTCAAAATAGGCATGGTTATATAAATTCTCATCGTAGGACTATCATTGCATCAAATTAAGAATTTTCAATTCTTTATAGTTTAGACAAGAGAAGTGCGGAGTAGTGTTCCAATGCTAAAGTCTTATTATGAATCTCTTTGCTATCAATGGTTCAAAAATGAGGAATCTGTCTTCTGCACCAAATGAGAAATATTCACAATATGTGCTAGGAAGGAATAAGTCCATAAGATCGAGTATGCAAGAACTGAAAATTGCAAAATTGGCTTACGTTTGACTTCCACATAGAGAAATTTTCACACTTTTCGAACCCACAGTCAAGGTTTCGAACCCTGATCGAACCCACATTTAGGGTTTCGAACCCTGTCGAACCCACAGTCAAAAAACCGAACCTAGGGTGTATTTGACCCGAACCGTGTAAATTTTATGATCAGATTTAATGCACAGAAAATAATACAAAATCAGACACAATAACACAGCAGATACCCTGGGAAAACCCTCCTCTTGAGGGAGAAAAACCCAACAACAAAAGTCTCTCTTATATATATAAACAATGGCAACAAATCTCTTTACAATGAGGCCAATCACAAGGCCAGTAAACAGCACCAACTGTAGATGCAAGAACAGATGATAAACTGCCACTCCTTAAGATTCAATTCTGCCCTAGAAGAATTCGCAATCTGCCCTTGAGTAATTCGCACTTTGCTCTTGAGTAATTCACACTTTGCTCTTGAAGTAATTCGCACTTACATAGCATGAACTTGATGAATGACAAATGATAAGATGAACCTCTATATATACAATCTCAAGAGGTGCGAATATAATAAATGCAAGTCGGCTAGATCAAATAAATTGTCTTCTAGAATGAAGTCGGCCATCAAGAATAATATTGGAGATTGCGCCAAGGAGAGAAAATCGAATATAATATGTATGAAGTCGGCCTCATACAAATCTTTGAATATAGCCTCTTCAAAACTCGTGCCAAGTATATATAAATTAAATAGCCTTTTGGCTATCATTTAATTTATCCAACTGGAGTATTATATCGACGCTGTATGTTATCATTAACACTCCCTCTCAGCTAGAGAGAATACTTCCAGCTGCTCAAGATAAATTACCTCAACGTGATGCCCATCACATTGGCTACAATCAGATGAACAAAGGAATATCACCTCAACGTGATATTAGGTATCGTCTTAACACGATATCAATCAAAGTATGGCAAGTACAAGTGTTCATCACTTGCGTGATGTTGTCACCTCAACGTGACTTTCACCATGACTCTCTCAGAGGGTGAAACACAAGTACAACATATGTCATGGAGTCTCACACATGACATCCACCATGACTCAGCTCAGAGGGTGGAAACAAGGGCTTTCACCTCAAATTCCTCCGTCTCAGAGGAAAATGCATTAACAAGGACTTGCACCTCAAATTCTTCCGTCTCAAAAGAAAATGTATTAACAAGGACTTGCACCTCAAATTCTTTTGTCTCAGAAGAAAATGTATTAACAAGGACTTGCACCTCAAATTCTTAGTCTCGGAAAATGTATTAACGGCTTCCAGCGATCACGAGACTCTTGCTTTCGGTCAAAGGCTGGATTCTCCACCGCCAAACTTATCTCGGAGTATAAAGCTTTATCTGGCGAGGCTTGGTGAGAATATCGCCCTTGCTCATCGATGTAATGTCCTCAGCATACGGCCTTCCATGATTACCATATCTCTAATATAGTGGTGCCAGTCTCAACATGCTTGGTTACATCCTTGAAACTTAGAAGGTTGACAAAAGCTTCACACAACTACAATTATCACAATGAATGATAAGTAGGCTCCATTGATTGTCAAACAATCCTGCGAAGACTTCTGAAGCCACACTTCTTCAGGGTTGCCGCTAGCTGCAATGTACTCGGCCTATCTTGTACTCAATGCTACAGATGGTAACTTCCTATTTGCACAGGGAAATCATATGAACCCAAAGCTGAAGCAACAACCCGGAGGTGCTCTTAGATCTATGACACCTTTGCCCAATCAGAATCAGTGAAACCAAGTAACTTCAAGTCTGCATCTGAAGTATACTTCAACCCATATCCAACTGTGCCACGCAAGTATCTCAGGATATGTTTGGCTGCAACAAGATGTATCTGTCTCGGATCACACATAAACTGGCTAAGTGCACTCACTGCATAGCAAATATCAAGTCTAGTGTTAACTAGATACATCAAGGATCCAATCAGCTGTCTGTACAATGTAGGATCCACCAAATCTGAACTAGCTGCAGCCTCCTTCAATTTATGTAGATTGGTCTCCATAGGTGTAGACATGGATTTGCAATCCATCATGCCAAATCTCTTAAGTATATCAATGGTGTACTTTGCTTGACTTAGAATCATCTCATCTGGTTTCTGCCAGACTTCTAATCCAAGGAAGTAATGCATGAGCCCAAGGTCCTTCATCTCAAATTCCGAAGTCAACTCCTTACACTCAAGAATCAAGTGATCTTCTCCAGTAAGGATCAGATCGTCAACATATAAAACCAAAATTAATGCATCACCATTGATTACCTTGAAGTAGAGATTTGAATCAGCATCATTCTTTGAGAAGCCCAAACTTGACAGGTACCTATCAATCCT
The DNA here is from genome assembly GCA_007258455.2 of Sequoia sempervirens. Lineage (NCBI taxonomy): Eukaryota > Viridiplantae > Streptophyta > Pinopsida > Cupressales > Cupressaceae > Sequoia > Sequoia sempervirens. Next base: position 10,827 of record VDFB02027046.1, read on the forward strand.
TTCGTACCATGCACGAGGAGCTTGCTTAAGACCATACAAGGCCTTCTTCAGCTTGCAAACATGTGACTCTTTCTCATGAACCTCAAATCCATCAGGTTGCTCTATATAAACCTCTTCCTCAATCACTCCATTGAGAAAGGCTGTCTTTACGTCCATCTCGTGAATCTTCCATCCTCTAGATGCAGCAATAGCAATGATGGTTCTGACTGAAGTGTAGCGAGCAACAGGAGAAAATGTCTCATCATAATCAACTCCCTCTTTCTAAGAAAACCCATGAGCCACAAATCTTGCCTTGTACTTCTCAATGCTTCCATCTTGTTGTGACCTTTTTCACACATCGCCCCATTGCAAATGGGGACCCCCTAATTTTGGCTTTGCTTTTGGTTTGATGTTGGTTTGTTTTTGCTGTTGTCTCTCTCTCGTTCTGTCTACCTTTCCGGGATGTGCCCATCTATGAGCTTTAACATGAAATTTGGCTAAGTCTGAAATTAGGGTTTGCGTTTCTTTGGTCAATTTGAGGTCAAGCAAGGTGAATAAATTGAAAATAAAGACTAACACTATTGTCAATGTGCTTCTAGCAGGCTTTCACTAAAATTTCATCAGATTCTGAGGTACTTACTATTTTTAGTAAGTGTGAAATTGCAGGCAATTCGTCAGCATTTTTGAGATTCCGAAAGTCACATTGTATTCAGAACACATCAGGTTACTCGCATGCAAAATTTGAGCAAGAACATACAACTTTCTATTTTTAGCAGTCCGACTTCCGGGACAAATTTCAGGGTTTAGATGCAGAGTTTTTCTTTGCATGTTGGCATATTCCTTCTGGGTTTTTCGAGACCTTCGCAACAGTGAAACATGCAAAACGAGACGACAACTTTCAAAATTCAGTCTTCCGAGGCTATTTTTAGGGTTTGCATGTCAGGGTTTCTTTTGCATGTCGGATGATTCCTGATGGGTTTGAGCTTCCGCAGTGTGACAGCCTGGCGAGATACTCGCTGGGCAGAACTTGCTATTTTTACTTGAGTATGTCCGTGTTAGCTTCAGCCGGTTCGGAATCACGAGCTGATCGCGGTGCCACGAAACAAAGAGAAAGCGGAGGTCATTTTGATATGCATGTAGAGCAAATTAGGGGTTCTAACCGGGACCCAAAAGAGCATAAAAGTCGAATTTTTGAAAACGGTGTAAACCCTTGCATGATCGGTATCCTTCGGAGCTACTCTATTTGGTAAAATTTCAAGTCAAGCGGAGCACTTACTATTTATAGTAAGTCAATTTGGAAACGCTAAAATAGCAAATGTCAGTTACGTAATGCGCCGATGTCGATAGCGGGTCATGTGGTGAGGAGCGCCTCATTCAAATTTCAAGTCAATCGAAGCTGTGGAACTATCAGAAACAAGCGTCTGCTATTTATAGTAAATCACCACCAAAAATGGGCTAAAAATAGCAGGTCAGCTAAAAATGGCAGTGTCGACAGAACAACAAGATCATGAGGATGCAGTGTGCAAAATTTCAAGTCGTTCCGAGCTTCAGAAATGCAAATTCAAAGGACTTACTATAAATAGCAGGGCATGAAGGTTGGCGAGAACGAGAAAATTTTTCTAAGTCTAGAACTCTGTCCTGCTGCCATGGCAAAATGCACCCAGATAGATGAGGAGACATGGAAAATTTCTAAGGGTGAAGCTTGTGCACCACATAGGCCAAAATGCGCCCAAGCTAGAGAAAGTCAAAGAAAAGTCAACAATGTTCATCCAGTACCTAGGCCAAAATGCGCCCACCTTGAAGCATGAGAGCTGGAAAATTTTCTAAGTGTGAGGATATCCTCTTGCCACCTCAAAATGCGCCCAACTCATGGCCCCATGTTGAAAATTTTTCTAAGTATAAAACTTTGTCCCTCACCTATGCTAAAATGCGCCCCTCACATGCAAGCAAATCCAAAAAGTTTCTAAGTGAGAAACTCGTCCTCCTCTCATGTTGAAATGCGCCCAAAAGAGGGCATGTCAAGACAAAAATAAGGCAAAGTCAAGCTGGTCAACAAGTGTTCATCCTCCTCCATAGGCAAAATGCGCCCAAATGCATGCATGTCAAGACAAAAAGAGGGAGGTGAAAGGTCACAAAGGACGTGGTTATGAGTTTCATCCTCCATCAAGACCAAAATGCGCCCAAACAAGCTCAAGTGAAGACAAAAAAGGTGAAGTTGAAAGGTCATCCCTCTTGCATGTCTAAATGCGCCCACATTGAGGTGTAAATAGTGAATGGAGATGGTAAATAAGGTGAAAGATAATCCTAAGGCGTGGTGAAAGGTGATGAATATTGGGCGTTATTTTTAAGTTTCCTCCTCAAGTGTGCTAGGCGCCAAGGGTGATGAAAGTTATAAAGTGTTGGAGAATTTCCTAAGGCGTGATGAAGTGATATTCCAAGGTGGTGGAAATAAAATGTCAAGTGTTGTGCGCCTAGAGTCTGAGGTGAAATATGAAGTGAAGTAACTTGCTAAGTGATAAAAAATTTCAAAGGCAAGGATGAATATTTCCATATGCGCCTAAGATGTTGAGTGATGAAAAATAGAAAAATGAAATATTTCTAAGGCGTTAGAATTTTAAATAAAATTGCCTTGCAAGTGTGGAGTTAAATGCAAAATGGCGAGTGAAAAATGAAGTAGGCTAGACGCCCTCTATGAATAAAATTTTTCTAAGTGAAGTTGAAAGGATTTCCACCGCTGGCAAATGAATAGACAAAATTTTCTAAGGCAAATTCTCAGGATGCAAGATGATTTAAAATATTTTCTAAGGCAAATATTTTTTCCCTTAGAAAATACGCCTAGAGGCTCAGGGTGGTGAAATTTTTCGAAGCACGAGCGAACTTTTCAGTGATGAAGTCAGAAATGGATGATAATGCGGGATGAATTCAAACTTCTCAAGTTGGAACAACACAGGATGATCACAGGCGAAGAGTGGATTTTATTTGACAGAATAATATTTTCTAAGGTTCAAAATTCGAAAATTAAATGAACCCGTTCGTTGGGTACCCATGGATTCATCGCGTTCTGAAGGAGATTTTCTTCTGGGTATTGAAGATTATCAATGAGGAATGGATTTTGAGGTCTTTCACAAATTGCCGAGGATTCTGTGATAAAAATTTCAAATGGGCACCAGGTTGATAAATTTTCCTAAGGGAAATTTAAAAATTTTCTAAGGCAAATGTGAAGAAAATGTGTTTTCAAGATAAAAATATGCCTCAACGGATGAGTTTTAAGTCAATTGCCTAGGTGAATTTGATTGAATTCTTCGTGGGACCAATCTTCCAGAGTCAGAGGTGAACGAAATTGGGTATCAGAGCTCTAGTTAGTGAAATGAATTTCTCAAAGATGATGCGCCCTTGAGGAAGATGGGTTGAAAATTTGGCTAAGGCATGAAGAATCATGAAGAAAGCAGAAGTTGACGCTTGGAAGTTAGAGCGTGAAAATCAGGTAAGTAGTTGAATTTATATTATGAAGTGTCCTAATACTCTTCTCCTCGCTTGTTTTGCAGGAGGAATGTCGAGGCCAGAGCACGATGACTTGAAGTGGTGAAGCACGATGATATTACAACCTTCAGAGGAAGATAAAGTTATAAGTTTCACATGAAGGAAGAAAAAGTTGCAAGAAATTGGCTAAGTGTTAGCTCAAGTGACAAAGAAGTTGAAGAGCAACGTCAAGAAAGAGGATCAAGGACAGTGTGAACGCGTCTACAAGCAGAATCTTCTAGAAGGCTGATTGTGGGCATTTATTGCCTTTGCTATTTTTGGGAGTGAGTGGGAATTTTTGATTCATTTAATGTACCACTCCCTACTCTGGCAGTTTTTAGGGTTAGGGTTGAGGTGGCACAATTTTAGCCACTCTATTGATTGTAACCCTAGCCGTCTTTTGGGACTTGGCTAGCTATATAAAGGGGGAGTCCCCCTCATTTGTAACTCAGTAGACAGTAGAGAAGATTAGAATGAACAGAGTAGAGGACAACTTAGAAGTAGCTTAGTATAGATTGATAGTGTAGTTTGAAGAAGAGGGAAAGTTTTCCCTTGAAAACTTTGTAAGAAATTGTTGTGAACACTCTCTCAATAAAAGAGTTTTTCATTGATGGTGAATTTCGTCTTTGTTGTGAGTAGCTAGCAAGGTTTCTTCGTCCTTCCGATTCAAATGGTAGCATAAAATAGTTCTAAGTAGTATAGTTTTCATTCCATGCAAGTAGATGTTAGCTGTGGAATGTGGTGTTTGATCTAAGCAACTTCGTCTATCCATACCACTAGTGTATTTGCTGATGGTGAATGCGCCTTGTGTGGTCAACTGGAAACGTTTGGGCCTAACTTCAATCACAGTTTGAATGGTGGTATGCGTCGTTGTGATGGTATCTTCATATCAAATGGTGGTTTGAACATCTTTAGTCATCTCCCCTGAAGATTGCACCGACTCTGTGGAGGCTGTCCGAGGTGAGGCAAAGCGAAGTTTGGTTGAAGTTTGCTGAAATTGAGCTCCATATCCCACGCCTTAGAATAGATTTAGAATCTCCTTAACCTTACCCCATTTCAATTCAGTACTTTCCGGTTAGAATAGGAAACCCGCGCTTCATAGACAAATCCTTCGAGCATTTGAATTCCTTTCTCCGCTGCTGAACAATTCCGTAAGTCCCCTTGAAATACCAGCAAATCACATCGAGCCAAGCGAACTGTCACACTAAAAAAGAACCTTGGAGTTGAGCATACGAACTCTCTCGCAATCTTAAGCGTCTTTGGATACTTTTGATCAAGAGAGAATAGGGAAGCCGTTGGCGACTTTATTCTAGTTGAATGCGGTCACGAAAAACACATCAACACATGCAAGGCGTGCTTAATCTTGAATAGCCATTTAGAAGATACCACAGACTTGCCCTCGGGTCTAGGAACAATATCCCAAACATCATTTTTAAGAATGACTGATACTCCTCTGTCATAGCATCTCTCCAAACTTGAAGACTAGATGCTTCCTCAACACAGGTAGGCTTGGATTCTATAATTTGACTCATCAAGGCAACATAACTGGAGAACTTATGTGGCCTTCTGCTTTCTCTGAATGTGCCTCTAGGAGCTGCAAAATTTTCAGCCTCATGCATAGTACGCCTAGCCCATAGAGGTCTCTTTCTCCCAATAACAATGTCAGTAGGCCCATCAGTAGGTTCCAAGGGTTCAACAGGATCAATATCTTCTTTTGGTTCTAAGACTCCCTCTAAAACTCAGGAGTATGGTCAACTTCCATATCCTGAGGAGACTCTTCATTATCAATCTCCATATGAATCCCCCTGGATCTCCTGAATGCAACATCTTCCTCGAATGTGACATCCCTACTGATCTCGATCATCTTCTGACCTGGAATGTAGATTCTGTAGGATTTTGATGTCTCACTGAAGCCCACAAATATTCCCTTCTTTCCAGAAGGCTCCAACTTGGTCCTCTTTTCCTTGGGAACATGAACATAGACAGGACACCCAAAGATCCTCAAGTGACTGACTTCAGGCTTCTTCCCTGTAAAGGCTTCTTCTGGAGTCATATTCTCCAAGATCTTATGAGGACTTCTGTTCTGAACATACACAGCTGTCCTGGAAGCTTCTGCCCATAGGAAGGTTTGCAAATCTTGATCATGGATCATGGCCTTCGCTGCTTCCACAATCATTCTGTTCTTTCTTTCTGCAACACCGTTTTGTTGAGGATTAAAGGAACACAAAACCCTAATCCCTGCATCAATACAAAATTCCGAAAACTACTGATTATTCTCCACCATTATCGGAATCGGGGACCTTAATTCTTTTACCAGAAATATTTTCTACCAAGGCTTTAAACTCTTTAAACCTATCCAGCACTTCCTCAGACTCTTTAGATTTCAAAAAATAAATCCAAGTCTTCCTAGAGTGATCATCAATGAAAAGAACATAATACAAGAAACCACTCGAAGAAGGAACAGACATAGGTCCACATAAATCAAAATGAATAAGGTCTAAAATACACTTAGATCTATTTTCTCTACTATGGAAAGGGGCTTTTATATTCTTACCTAATGCGCAGCCCTTGCAAGTACCTTCATGCTTCTGTTGAACTTAGGAAGGCCCGCCACCATCTTCTCCATGATCGGTAATGCTCGGAAGTGTAAGTGAGCCAATCTCCGATGCCAAAGATCACAAAGACTTGAAGAGTCATGAACCAAAGCTTGTAATGAACGTGTGCAAACCTTGTAAAGGTTTTCATGTGTAACTCCAATTACTTGGGCATCCTTGAAGCTAGAGTTCTCCATCCACACTAGAACTTTGCCTTTGGAGAAGGCAACTTGATATCCTTTATCTTCCAAAGCTGAAATAGAAATGAGATTGCGCTTGATTCCAGGAACATAAAGAACATTACCCAATTGAAGTGATGTGCCGGAATCCAAATGTAGTGTAGAGGTCCCAATTCCTTTCACGGAGTAGCTAGCATCATCTCCAATGATGACTTGTTCAGAAGACTCCTTTTCCACCAAACTTGATAAGTGCTCCTTAAAGCCGGTGATGTGTCGTGAAGCACCACTGTCGATTATCCACGTGTTGGTGTCGGAAGGTACACCGCTTGATAATGCCGAATAGAACAAATATTCACTTGATTCCTTTGAGGAGAGGCATCATCAACATCCCAACGGTAACCTGCTGCTTAGGTCTAGTTGGACAATACTTGGCGAAGTGCTCAAACTTGTCACACCTAAAACATTGAATCTTGGACATATCCCTCTTCTTCTTGAATGGAGGTGCATCATCATTTCCCTTATCCCGATTCCTCTTGAAGAATCCTTTCCTTCCATCTTTTCCTTTCTTCTTTGAAGTATGGGAGGCGAGAACATGAATATCTTCATTCTTTGAACTTTGACCAACTCCTCTTGCCATCAACCTTGATTCCTCTTGAATGCAATCTGATCTTAGGCGATCAAACTTAGGTAATTTCGATCTTGCACTGATTCCCTGAATATAAGATTCCCAAGACAAAGGCAGCCCATTGAGAGCAAGCATACTTAGATCCTTGTCATCAACCATATGCCCAATTGTAGAGAGCTGATCTCTCAAATCTGCAATCCTCATAAAGTATGCAATCACTGATTCACCTTTTGCCATCTTCACATGATGAAGTTGTTGCTTCAGTGGAAGTGCCCGACTGGTATTGTTGATTTCGTACATCTCTTCCAAGGTCTTGAGCATATCTCTCGCTGTCTTCAGCTTAGAGATGATAGGAACAATGTGATCCTTTACGGAATCAACCAATATCTTCATTGCTTTAATGTCTTTCTTCAGCCATTGCAACTTTTCCTCTTCCTCCTCAGGTTCAGAAACGCTAGACTCCACGAACTCACCCAAGTCATTTTCACGCAAGGTAAGCATGATCCTGAATCTCCATGAAGTGAAGTTGGATGCACCTTCGAGTCTATCCTCAACCTTCAAACCATTCACCATCTTGATTAAGTGAACAATAGGGTATGCTGATTAGCAATAATCTGATCACGATCCTCTCAAACCCGCTCTGACACCATATAAATTTTATGATCAGATTTAATGCACAGAAAATAATACAAAATCAGACACAATAACACAGCAGATACCCTGGGAAAACCCTCCTCTTGAGGGAGAAAAACCCAGCAACAAAAGTCTCTCTTATATATATAAACAATGGCAACAAATCTCTTTACAATGAGGCCAATCACAAGGCCAGTAAACAACACCAACTATAGATGCAAGAACAGATGATAAACTGCCACTCCTTAAGATTCAATTCTTCCCTAGAAGAATTCGCAATCTGCCCTTGAGTAATTCGCACTTTGCTCTTGAGTAATTCGCACTTTGCTCTTGAAGTAATTCGCACTGACATAGCATGAACTTGATGAATGACAAATGATAAGATGAACCTCTATATATACAATCTCAAGAGGTGCGAATATAATAAATGCAAGTCGGCTAGATCAAATAAATTGTCTTCTAGAATGAAGTCGGCCATCAAGAATAATATTGGAGATTGCGCCAAGGAGAGAAAATCGAATATAATATGTATGAAGTCGGCCTCATACAAATCTTTGAATATAGCCTCTTCAAAACTCGTGCCAAGTATATATAAATTAAATAGCCTTTTGGCTATCATTTAATTTATCCAACTGGAGTATTATATCAACGCTATATGTTATCATTAACAAACCGGACCAGAATTTCGAACCTGAACCGAACCTGAATCGTACCTGGGCTTCCTAGGGGCGAACGCGGTAACATAGCAAAAAAACCCTTCAAAATACAAACTTACCTTTTAAATCTTGGTTGAAATCAATGGTGAGCTCTTTCGAATCCTTTGTGGACTCCTCTAGATGCATCAAAAGTAGCTACAAACTTGCCTAAATGTGATTCAATCACTGATTTTTGCTCAATCTCCTTGTTGGTTTCCCTTCAATGCTATTTGATTTTTGCTCAAAACTCTCCTTTCCCTTCTCCTTTGGCTTGAAAATGAAATGAAGTCACTTTTAAGGTGTAGGAGACAAATATTGTTAGATAATTGTCATTGATATCAAAGCTTGATGCATGTGGCTAGAAAAGATGTCAAATTGATGCATGCTGTGTTGGAAAGAATTCACCTAGTGTTTGATGCTGCTGCACTATACATGCCTAGATACATGTGATGTCCCCATCCTAGTCAGCACAGTTGGTGACGAGGTTAGCCTATTATTTCGATCCTCGTAGGCTGACAGATGTGTGCAGAGGATCATCTGAGGCAGTTACTCAGTGTTTGGTAGCTCCAGTATTGCAGTTGTTTCAGGTTGGGCCTTCGCAGAATCTTCCAGAGTGCATTTTCAGAAACTTTCTATTTTTAGAAAGTTAGGTCAGGCGGAAGCTGCTATTTTGGGTAGGGCACCTGGTTCAACTATTTAGCTCAGAGTCGACCCAGTTCTTCGATTTGATGGTCAGATGGAGGAATAAGGAGTATTTGATGATTATTGAATAATTAATATTTTGACTTTATTCTAAAGTCACTTTATTAAGTTATTTAAATATTTAATTAAATTGGCCATATTATAAAGTATTTATTATACTTTATAATAAAGTATTAATATTTGATAAAATGAATATTTATTATTCATTAAATAAGGCGCCAATTATTAAATGGGTTTCTCCTAAGTCAAAAGCGCAACAATTAATCATTTATTTAAGTGATTATTAAAAAAGAGCTGTGGGTCGAATTTCTCAAGGCAGTATATATTCTCAGAAAGGACAAATCGAACCATTATGTTATGTTATTCTAATTTGTCTTTTGTGCTCTGAGCATTGGAGTTTGCAAACCCTAGGGTTTCTGGCAGACGAAGCGTTTCTGGAGAACAATACCTCTTCAGAGATTTGGCAGACTGAGGCTGTGCAATACCAGCTGAAGCTTGCAACTTGGTGACTTCATTCAGAAGTTGAAGTTGAGCACATTGGGTTGATTTCAGGCAGGATAGTCAGAGAACTTCATCAGTTAGCAGGGGCGACCTATCAGAGGTTGATTTTACAGAGATCTGGCATCTTTCAGGGGGCCGTACCATATTCTTATTTGCTGCTGTCAGGCCGTACAGTCCTGTACCAGCAAGGCCGTACTATCTCACTACAGAGAAATACGTCATCTTCTTCAGCTTATATCTTTTGGATCTTGTGCGCCTGGTGTCATTGGGGCTTCAGCATTGATTTTCAAGCCTGGAGATTGCTCTTTTCATTCAGCCGTACCTTTTCCATTTGTTATCTGGCGCCTGCAAGAAGAGAACCAGGTTTTTCATAATAAATTTGTATTTCATTCATATATCGTTATTTGCCATTGTAAATGCTCTGAAAGTGAAAATAAATGATGCGCCTACCTTTTATGAGCACTTCATAGCTTATTTCTTGATCTTAGAATTTATTTTGAATTTATTATCAATTTATTAGAGAAATCGCAGCTTTCTATTTGTTCTTCAAAATCCATCAAAAACACAAAAAAACCAAAAACTTGCAAAACAAAAAATTATAGTTAGGGTTTCGGGGTTGAGAACCACCAGGGTTCTTACAATACAAAAGAAAACCTGCATATCAATGCTGCATACAATGTTGAAAACAATGCTACATATCCAAATCTGTAGAATGATAAACGCCATGTATAGAAGGATAAAGGTAGCTTTAAGAAATTAAAGCACAAATAAAGGAATCAGCGCCACCACAAGCATGATGAAGATAAGTATTGCAAAACATTTCTTTTGTTAAGATTTGATAAGGTTTGAGAAAGGAAATAAAATCTCATAAAGCTGGCCGCCATCTTTAGAAGGAAATAAGATAAGATTTTAAAAGCAGCTTTATAAGACAAGAAAAAAAATAGATGAGAATAGAAAGATAAGACGAAAGAAGAAAAACACAAAAGATTCTATAAAGAAAATCAAGTCACCTTTAGAAAGAAAGAAAATCAGATTTAAGGATAAGATAGGCACCTCATTTTGGATAAGTTTGGATAACAAAAACAGTTTGATGTGGGCGCCAAGATAAGAAGGTATATCTTGATTTTAATTGTAAATTAAAAACATAAATTTAGCACCAGCTTTAGAATGTTTTATCCTTGAAGTTTTTCATGGATAATAACAAAACAAAAAAAGGGAAAACATTTTTTTAGTGTTTTGGGCGCCTTATGAGCAGTTTTTTGTTTTTTAATTGTTTACTAAAAAGAGAGTTTTTTTGATGAAGGCATATATAGAGTATGCAGTTTTTGAGAGGAAGTTTTCTTTTTCAGTGATTGAAAATCAGAGATAGAGGTCGATGAGCAGAGAATGAAGTGCAGATTTATGAAGAGAGATTGAGCAGAGTACAAAGAACTTTATTTTTCAAGCAGAGTTTATTGGAGGTCGGTGTCTCATATTGAGTCGGTGCTCAAAGGGAGTTGGTGCTTCCGATGAGTTGGAGCTCACGTTTGTAAGATCGGTGTCATATATGGGTTGTTGTAATGCCCCCTTCCTAGGCGGTACCGTTGTGTTTGAGGTTAGCCTATCATTCAGATCCTCATAGGCTGGCATAAGTGTTTAGAGGATCATTTGAGGCAGTTATCTAGCATTGGGAACATCACTCCAACAGTTGATTGAGGTTTGGGCCTCTGCAGACACTCACAGAGTGATTTAGAGGTACTTACTATTTATAGTAAGTCAGGCAGGCAGGAGTTGCTATTTTTAGCAGGGCACCTGATTTAGCTGGTCAGCTCAATTTCGACCCAGTTTGACAGTTTGGTGAGCAGATGGAGAATAATGGAGCATTTAATAATAATTAGATGATTATTATTTTGACTTTATGTTATAAAGTCACTTTAATGATATATTAAAATATTAATTATTAATGGCATATTATAAAGTATTTAATACTTTATAATAAAGGAGAATTATTATAATGAATGATTATTTATTCATTAAAAGGGACGCCATTATTTTAATATTATTGCCTAAGTCAAAAGAGGCGAATTAATATTATTAAATGCATTTTAATTGATTTTTGAGAAGGGGTCGAATTCTTGAGAGAACTTATATATTCAAGTGAAGAAAAATCGAACTCATATGTTGATTATTCTAATTTGTCTTTATTCATCTCTCGGAGAGCATTGGGGTTTGAGAAACCAGGGTTTCTGCAGATCAACAGGTTTTGAAGAACGTTCCCTCTTCAAAATCTGAAATACTGAGACTGTGAAATATCAGTTGAAGATTGTCAACAGGGCGACTTCATCCAGAGGTTGCATTTGAGCTTATTGAGATCAATTTCAGAAGGGTTGCAGGAGATTATTTATTAGTTACTTGAGCGATTTCTCTGAGATCCATTTACAGTGTTCTGGCACATCATCCAGAGTGGTACGGATTTAATTAAAGCTGGCTGGGCCGTACATTGGCAGCAGCAAAGGGGCCGTACTTCCTCATTGACCAAACGCCTTGCTTTTTTGTGTTCTGTCTTCACCAAAGGGGGCGCCTACATTCCTGGAGTCTTCTGCATTGTTTCTGAGGCTGGAGATTTGAGTTCTGAAGCTGGCCGTACCTTCCTTCATCATTTAATGGCGGCTGCAATAACCAGGTTTTCACAATAAATGTTATTGCCTTTTTCTTTGCATGATGATTTCTCACAGTGTAATCATTCAACATGATTAATAAACCATCTGGCAACGAGATTTGATCTATATTCTGTAGTCTTTATGCATCTGGTATTTTACATTATTTTTCCAGTCATTTCTTGCAAAATCGCAATTTGTTCTTTTATTGCAAAAAAACACCAAAAAATCAAAATACAAAAAACAAAACAAAACCCTCAGTATTATTGGTCAGTGATCGGGTTGAGAGACACTTGGTCTCTTACAGTTGTTGCCTACAGTTTGTAAAGAAGTTAATAAAAACAATATTTTGTCGTGGTTTTTCCACGTAATTTCTGTGTTCTTGCATGTGTAGCTTGCTTGATGTTTTTGAAGTTGTATTTTCAGATTTGAAATAAGTGTTAAAATTTGTCCTAACATTGATTCAAACCCTTGCACCCCCCGCCCTCCTCAGTATTAGCGTGTGCTCTTCAAATATAAGGAAAAAAATTAAGTGAATTGCTTTTTTTTTGTTTTGTTTTTTACTTTTCCTTCCACTCAGTCGTGGCCAAGTCTCCCCATTAGGACTCGCCTAGACTCGGTGAGTTTGGTGAGTCTTCAGTGCTACTATGCAAGTTCATAAAACTTTCTGTAATGAGCCTCTTTGATGTTTCTGAAGTTGTATTTTCAGATTTGAAATAAGTGTTAAAATTTGTCCTAACATCGATTCAACCCCCTCCCCCCCCCTCAGTATTAGTGTGTGCTCTTCAAATAAAAAAAAAATTAAGTGAATTGCCTTTTTTTTTTGTTTTTTACTTTTCCTTCCACTCAATCGTGGCCAAGTCTCCCCATTAGGACTCGCCTAGACTCGGTGAGTTTGGCGAGCCTTCAGTGCTACTATTAGAGTTCATAAATCTTTCTGTAATGATCCTCAATATCCTTTTTTTTGGTATTTATTGATCTATGTAAACTAGAACCATAAGAAATGTAGAACAACACTATTAAACTTCAATATTAGTTAATGATTATTATTGAGACCAAGACTTGAGGCAAGATACTGAAATCCCATCAACCATTGACTCCTAGGAGAAATTTCATTAATATTAATATGCTGCAAACGAACTTACAAATTCAGTTAATGGGATCATGTAACGTTGGACGATTGTTGAAGGGGAATAGCATGGTGGCAAAATAAACAAAATATCAGCAAAATGATGTAATGTCCCTAATAGGAATTATACTAATTTTACCCTAAATTATCAATTTCCCAAGCAAACAATGGATTTAGAGGGTACCTTGGCTTGATTTAATCCCTGCAAACAAGTTAGAGATCAATTATAATAATAACTTAACAAGTAGAGTATCATTATTAAACACTAGTAAATCAGTAGTAAATTTGTTAATCCATTTATTACCTTACCTTGGGGATACTCAGCCATGGGGGAGCATGGAAGAGAGTGACTCGATGGGGTGTCTTAGCCTCTCTAGGCCCAAGGATGGATATACCATCCTCCTTGGCCTCATGTGGCACATGCCATTCATATGAGGTGGCCTACCTAGTGAGGATTCTAATTTATCCGTTATCCCCTCATCTTTCCATCCTTTTCCATTCCCCCATGATTGACCTCCTTGTATTGTTACACCATGATAGGGGAGTGAGGTTACAAAAGGGTGTCTTGGTAGCCCAACTCTCCTAGGTCCAAAGGCAGTACCCTTTGTACCAAAGGCAGTACCCCTTTAGCCCATGTGGTCTCATCTTGTCCCCCCCCCCCGCCCGGGTGGTGTACCTAGAAGAGGGCCTCGTCACCATACCCTTTTGTAATTCTCCCTTCTCCCATCATGGTGAAGGTATTTGCAGAAATGAACTAATCAAATTCATATTTACAAATAATCACATCAACAATACATAATAATTTGTGAGTATGCCACTGTAAGATATAAATAATAATATGCATGAACCATTAACCATATGTAAATTATACATTACATTCCTATATGAATATCCTACCACAAATATATTAATTCACAATTCTGTAATCACCAAATAATTTATGCAAACTGAGATTATGTTTTCTAGTCGATTTGTTTCTTTCCTTTTCCCCAATTCGATGCCCTATTGTGCACCCACTTGCTGACTTATATAGGGCTCTAAAGGGAGCGATGGTATTAAGTGGTGGTCACCGAAGGTGATGTCCCTTCTCCAACCGGTTACCTACTGCTGAGTCGTGTCCCTTCTTCCAGTAGCTGCTACCTCCTTATCGTTGGGTAATATAATCATATTTAATTCATGCTTGCTGGAGTCATGTACTTTGGTATAATATCATACGATGTTATTTATAAGGCTTTGTCAATATCATTTAAACATGTCATTACTTATAATATAATATCATTTATATTATTATTTATTTGATATAATATTTGTACATTATTTATTTAATAAAGCATTTTAAAAAAAATAATCATATTCAGTTATTATTAGTTTAATTAAATCGGGGGCATGACAATCCTCCCCTCCCAAATTTGCTTGTCCTCAAGTAACTTGAGATATGGATGATCAAATATCTCAGCTCCCTCCCAAGTTGCATCTTCAGTGGGTAGGCCCTTCCACTTAACAAGATACTCTTCAATAGTTTTGCTCTATAGCCGTTTCTCTTGTATATTAAGGATCATTTCTGGCTCCAAGATCAGTTTTCCGTCATCGTCGAGTGGTGGAAATTCCGCACAGGGAACAATGTGTTGTCCCAAGACTTTCTTGAGGCGAGATACATGGAATACATTATGAATTCGGCTATTCGTAGGGAGCTCCAATTCATAGGTCACTTTCCCTATCCTTCTTAATACCTTATATGGTCCATAGAATTGGGGCTTAAGTTTTTCTGCCCCACTAACTTTGAGTGATGATCGCTTGTATGGTTGCAGCCTCAAAAAGACCAAATCTCCAACCGCAAATGTTCGTTCAATTCTTTTCCTATCCACATATATTTTGTTGGTTTTGAGCTTGGTGGAGGTTGTCTTTAAGCACATTCATAATATCCATATTCTGTTGTATGAAATCCTTAGCTCCCTACACACGGCTTTCTGATTAAATCAAGTCTCCAAAAGATGTCGTTTTCTATCCATACAATGCTTGAAAGGGACTCATTCCTATAGACATATGGTGGGTGGTATTATAGCAGTGCTCCCCCAAATGAAGCCACTTGATCCAAGTATTTTGTTGTCTTGTAACATAATTCCTTAAATACCTTTCTAACCATTTGTTGACAATCTCGGTTTGTCCATCGGTTTGCGGATGATAACTAGTGTTGGGGGTTAACTCTGTTCCCACTAGTTTAAATAATACTTGCCAAATAGACTGAGGAATCGACTACCTCAGTCACTCACAATGTTTCGGGGAAGTCCATCTAGTCTAAAGACTTCTTTGAAGAAGACCTTGGCCACTTGAGGGGCCCTAAAGTCTATGGTTATAGGAATGAAGTGGGCATATTGTTAGAATATTATATTCTTCTATTGTATAATGGTCAATCTTATCTACTGTAGTTGGTAGGTAGCTGGTAGGTAGACATTTAATGTCTACAGTATTTTTACTCCTCTATAAATTGTAATCATCTCCTTTGATAATTCAAGCAATTTCTTAGCCCAAAATTGTTTCATGGTATCAGAGCAGGTTTGAGCTTTTCTCCCTCATGGGAGGGCTCAGGATCCTGTTAGGGTTTCTGGGTAATTTTGTGGGCTTTCTAGAAGCCATAATCCGAAGTTCTTCAGGGCCAGATTTTAGAAGGGAAATTTGTGACAATTTTCGTGGGCCTGTAGGTCATAATTCAAAAGTTTTTTTTTCCTTTAATCTTTTCGGGTCGTGTGTGTGCCCTAGCCGCGTCTTTTTCGTCAGTTTATTGGCGCGTTTTGAAACACGTTTTTCGCGTTTTTCTGTTCGGGCATCTGAAGACGCATTTTTCGCGTTTTGTTTTTTTCTGCGTTTAGTCTCTGGCCGTGCGATGTGCTTTTCTCAGGCGCGTTTTCTGAAGGAAGAAGCTCCTGTTCGCATTTTTTCATTTCGGCCGTCCTAGCCACGCGAATCCCTGTGTTTTAAAGAAGCGTTTTTCTTCTCCAAAAGCCGCGATTTTTCTGTTCTTTGGGAGCCGAAAATCGCGTTTTTCCAAAGATGCGTTTTTTTTTCTGGTTTTGAACTCGCAATTTCCAAAATACTTTGTCGTGATTTCCAGCTGGTTTTCGCAAATTTCTGGTTTTAATGGCCGCCTAGGGTTTCTGCCAGCTTGACTAGGGTTTTGACCCTCAGTTTGAAGTCGAAAAATTATTTTGATTGCAGATTCCTTCTGGGTTTTCCGAGATCTCAATTGGGTCGTCTTCTGTTTTTTCTGGGTACCTCATTTTCTGTGCCTCAAAATTTGTGCCTCAGTTTCAAGTCGGATAAATTTTTTGATTGCAGATTCTTGGTGGGTTTTCCGAGATCTCAAATGGGTTGTCGTCTGATTTTTTTGGGTGCTTCGTTTTTCGTGCCTCGATTTCTGTGCAGATCTATTCTGGCGGCTAGGGTTCCGGACCCTCTGTTTTTCAGCCGACAATTGATGGCTACCTGTTTCTGGGCTTCTGTAATTCACAATGTTGCGTGAGAATCCTTTGCTACTTTTTGGGTTTCTGTAATTCGCAAAATGCGTGGGATTCCTCTCTAGTTTGTACCGTTTTTCCCGAAAAAACGATGATTTGTAATCTTGGGATTGGCGATTTTTTTCTCAAAAATCATGGTTTGTTGCAGTCTGTTTTTGGTCGCACCTCACGTTGTTGGGCGAACATCTGCACAACTAGCTTCTTGCAGTCTGTTTTCGGGCGTCATGCTCCTCTGCAAAAGTTTCGACGGTTTGCCGATTTATCCTCAAAATCGTGACAGCTGTTCTCCGTGTGTCTCTGGTTTCAGGGAAGGACAGCTCTGTTATCCAACGTCAGGTTGGACATTTTGTGATGACTTTTGGTCAGCAGTTCTGCAGATTCTGAGAGGGTTGGTGGCAGACTACTCTCACGTGGCAGAGTCAGTGGCAGGCTCTTGTCTCTTGTTGCAGAGCTTTCTCAAGAAGGGGCAACCTTCTCTGTTTTATTCTGGATGGTTTTTGGTCATCAACATTCTGCAGATCCAGGGAGGGTCTCCGTAGCAGCAGAGTGTTCTGAAGAATTTGTGACCAAGCGACCTGCAGATTGTATTCTGTAGGCTAGTTAGATGATTGACCATTAAGGGAGGGTGTTAGAATATTATATGCTTCTATTGTATAATGGTCAATCTTATCTACTGTAGTTGGTAGGTAGCTGGTAGGTAGACATTTAATGTCTACAGTATTTTTACTCCTCTATAAATTGTAATCTATTCTTCAAGTAATATCAAGCAATTTCTTAGCCCAAAATTGTTTCACATATTTGGTTAAGCGATCAACCACCACATAAATGTAGTCCTTTCCCTATACCTTGGGCAATCCTGTTATGAAGTCCATTGATATGCTCTCCCATTTTTGATTGGGTATGGGCAAGGGTTGAAATAATCATGCTGGATAAGTGTGTTCCTCTTTGTTTCTTTGACACACCATACATTCCCTTACATGTTTTAATACATCTCCCTTGAGGCCCTTCCATGTGAACCTCTCCCTAATCTGTTTATAAGTCTTGTGATATCCTTGATGTCGCGCAGCTGGGTTGTCATGATAGTTTTTCAAGATTTCCTTCTTTACTTTTGATCCCGATGTGATGTATATTTGGTCCTTATAAAGAATGAGGTCATCAATGACCCAATACTGCTTGTCTTGTATCTTCCCTTCTATTACATCATTTGAGAACGAGTCCTTAGCATATTCGGTGAGTATAGATGTTTCCCATTTTGTGGATATTGTTGTCATTGATCCTAGGTAAGGTCTTCGTGATAATGCATCGACTACACTGTTGTTTTTTCCCTTCATGTATTCAATGTCAAAATCATATGCTTGCAATTTACTTACCCATTTTTGTTGCCTATCATTATAGTCTTTTTGGTTTAGGAAAAATCTTAGACTGTGTCATGTCCCCTTCTCAGTGACATCTCTCAGAGGACAGGATTGGCCTATCACACGACCCTCGTAGGCTGATTGATTGGATAGAGGGTCACTTTGGAGCTTGGCTCAGCTTCAGTTAGCAGAGTTTGATCAGTGGTCTTTCGTTCTGGCTCGATCGGAGGCTTTTTGCAGAATTGCTATTTTTAGCAGTTCCTGGCAGGCAGTGTGGGACCCCTGCTATTTTTAGCAGTATGGCTTTGGCGGCATCCGGAATCACTTCAGAGTTCGTCAGCATCAGACGGAACAGGAAACGGATAAGTAACGGGAGAAATATTAATATTTAATTACATTGATTAAATATTAATTAATTAAGGATTATAATATAAAGTTATAATTTAAAATTATAACTTAAGTGATTTTGCCTTGAGGGGTGCGCCCATCATCAAAAGGGGCCAGTTTGGCAATTAATGATTATTATAAAATATTTCACGGAGACTATTGAAATATTAAAAGATTAAAATGTGAATATTTTATTAAAACCCTATTCTTGAGGAAATCGCACTTTTCAGCATAAAGTGGATTTTGCCTTGGGTTTTGAGCCATTATGTGATTATTGGATTTTGAGAAACTGATCAAATTGATCTGAGCACAGAACCTTAGGGTTTGAACTCGAATTCCTTGGGGAACGAGCCATCTCCAGCGGAAAGCAATTCAGAGAGTGTGAAATATCACTTGATCTATTGCCAGCAGAGGTTTTCTCACTCAGAGGAAATCACAGATCTTCAGAGAAATTAATATCTTCAGAGTTTTATTCAGTTGTTTGCATTCAGAGCATTTCATTCATTTAGGCGTCCATTATCAAGAGATCCAGAGGGTTTAGAAGGCGGCATATGTTTATTACTTTATGATTCATGCTGGAGCCGTACTTACCAGGCCGTACCATCTGATTTCTGGCCGTACCATCCAGTCTTGAGCCGTCTTTGGTTTGGAAGGAGAAACGCCTCTTTCCTTGACTTCCTACATTCTCCAGTACAGGCGCATGCTACCTGGGCATCATCAGAGATCGTCCTTCAAAGGGAGAAGTGCATTATTACCTCAGCCGTACCAATCTGTACTTCTGTTGCAGCAAATACCAGGTTCTTTAAATATTGAAAATTCATTATTTTATTCATTGCATGTACCTGGGTATTATTGTAATCAGTAGAGAAGATCAAATAAAGATACTGGCATCCATATTCTACAGTTTCCAGAGTTATTTTATTTTTATAGAATTTATTTCAATTTATTGCAAAAATCGTACCTTTCATTTATTGCATCAAAAACACAAAAATTGCAAAAAAACCAAAAACCTTCAGAAAAACTCAAAACTCAGTCAGAAGCAGTGTCAGGGGGAAACTAGGGTTTCTACAGACTGTTGTGGTCGGTCTTAACAATAAATCTTCCACAAATCAGGTACTGTCTAAATTTTGCAAGAGCATGCATAATTGCGAGCATTTCCTTGTCATAAACTGAGTAAGTTCTTTCTATGTCCTTGAGTTTCCTACTTTCAAAGGCTATGGGTTGCTTAGTTTCCATTAATACTGCTCCAATGCCTTCCCCTAAAGCATCACAATATAACTCGAAGGGGGAGGAGAAAATCTGGTATTGCTAATACGAGACAAGAACTCATCACTTCCTTAAGTTTTTCAAAGGCTGCCTGAGTTTCTTCATTCCATTTGAATGCTCCTTTCTTAGTGAGGTCGGTGAGTGGTGCGATTAGCTTTGAGAATCCTTTCACAAATCTCCGGTAATAACTGCAAAGTCCCAAGAATCCTCGAAGGTGTGTTAGAGCTTATGGTTTTGGACAACTTCGAATAGCCTCAATCTTTTCTTCATCTACCTTTACTCCTTGAGCATTGATTTTGTGGCCCAAGTACAAGATTTCCTCCATACCAAATTCACATTTGGATAATTTGGAAAATAAGGATTGTTGCTCAAGTATTCCTAATACCTCATCCACATGCTTCAGATGTTCCTCCAAAGTTTTACTATAGATTAAGATGTCATCAAAGAAGACCAATAAGAACTTCCTCAACTGTCCTCTGAAGATATGATTCATACAAGATTGAAAAGTGGCTGGAGCATTGTTTAATCCAAAGGGTAAGACGAGAAACTCAAAATGGCCGTAGTGGCATTTGAAAGCACTTCTTGGAATATCCTCCTCCCTTAGTTTGATTTGATGATATCCCGACTTTAAATCAATTTTTGAGAAGTAGACTGCTCTATGGAGCTCATCAATAAGTTCATCAACTCGAGGAATTGGGTATCTATTTTTATTGTCTTTTTATTTAATGCCCTATGGTCAATGCACATTTTCATTGTGCCATCTTTTTTCTTTGAAAGTACAACGAATGAGGCAAAGGGGCTGGAACTTGGCTGGATATGCCCTAATTCTAATAATTCCTTTATGGTTTTTTCAATTTCCTCCTTGTATTTGTGAGGGTGGCGGTAGGGGGTAGTAACCACTAGTTTTGATCCTTCTTCTAACTCAATGGAATGTTCAAAATCTCTTTTCGGAGGAAGACCCGGAGGAATGTCACTAAAGACCTTTTTATGCTTTTTCAGTAATGGTTGTATGTCTACATGGATTGATTTCCCCTTAGGTGTAGTTTTATCTAGAATTAGACATTGAGCCACCCACTCTACTTGGTCACGCCTAAGGATTTTTTCCATTTTCTTGGCTGAAACTACCCTTGGAGATCCATTAGATAGACCTTGCAATAAAACCCTTTCCCCATTTTGTTCTAATCTTATTTCCAATTTTTGGAAAATTATGTTGACATCTCCTAATGAATATAGCCACGAAGTACCCAAAATTACATCGATATCTCTTAGTTTTACAACATAGAACTTTTCCTTGATTTGGTGTCTTCCCCATAGTGATGGTAAGTTGGGAAATCTTCTTCATGCAGGGTATGGTGAATCCATCTGCTGAAGCTACCTTAAACCCTATGAAGTGTTCCATTTCTAATCTTAGCCTTGTAGCCAGGTTTTCATCTATAAAATTGTGGGTAGCCCCACTATCCACAAGGGCTATTACTTTTTTTCCCTTAATTACGCCACAGATTCTAAAGGGATGATGTTTTAATGCTTTTGAGATGGAGGCCAAAGTCCCCCCTTCCTCATTCTCCTCTTCATACCTTATTCTTTTGGTTGGTCCTTATTCATCTTTATTTCTTGTCCCTTGATTGGATGTTGCCTCAATGTTGTGGACCTGGCTCCACTTACGTCCACATATATGTCCTAGTTCCCATTCTTCCTTGCATTTAAAACACACGCCTTCCTTCGCAAAGTCTTTTTGGCTGCGTCCTATTTTCCATACACCTTTGCATTTAAAACACACTTTTTCATCTTGTCCACAAATGTGTCCTTTCCCCCATTTTTTCTTTCAATCAAAACAAAGGCTCTTCCTCGTTAGCTCCTCACGGTCATTGTAAGAAAGATATGGCTTTTTGTGTCCATCATTCTTCATTGTTGATTGAAGATAGCTACGATCAGATATTTGTATTCGATCCTGCTGTTCTCAATATCTATTAATATCAAATAAGTCAGTTTCAGATCTGATAAATTTGATCGATCTCCTTGCAAATATTAAACGGAACTAAGTTTAGATGATTACGCATTTCATCTAAGTGAATGTATGTTACGTTTTTGGTTAACATTAGTTAAGGGAGCCCCGCGCTTGAAGGGACACGTCCCATGAGTGGACGTGTCTCCACTTTGTGGAGACACGTCCTGTCATGAGACGTGTCTCATCTGAGGAGTGTCTCCCTCTTACTTATGTGAGGTCCGTTCTCCTTTGCAAACATCAAAATTTATTAATGTTTTGCATCCAGTACATTCGGCAGTAAGAGAAGTATTTAGAAAATTTTATCTGTCTCAGAATTTTCACTTAGAATTTCTGTCCTTAGTTTATTCTTAGTATTAGGATCCCATCCTGTTGCAGATTTGATTACATTTACATGGTATCAGAGCTAAGGCTGTGTGAATCCTAATCAAATCTAAATATCAATCTGCTCAAGAATTCGTATTTTCCAGAATCGAATTTGCATCACATTCTTCATAATGTCAAGTGTGATCAGATTTGAAGATCGCCTTGCAGGAGCAGACAATTTCACATCATGGAAATTTAGAATCATGATGATCCTTAGAGAGAATAAGCTAGATTCACTTGTGAAAGAAAACTTGAAGGAACCAAAGTCTGAATCTGAGAAAACTCAATGGACAGAAAACAATGAAAAGGCCATGAGAATCCTAGTAGATGCAGTTAGGGATCACATAGTGCCCATCCTAGCTAAACATGAAACTGCCTACCACATGTTCAAATCTCTTGAGAGTACCTATGAGATCAACAACACCTGTAGGACTCTTGCTTTGAAAAGGCAAATCAACAATGTTCAAATAAACAAAGGAGAGTCCATTAATGCATACTTCATGAGGATTATTGAACTGAGGGATCAATTATCCGCCATTGGATATCAGATTGACAGCAAAGAGTTAACTCTGATTGCTCTAGGAGGTCTTCCAAACTCTTGGGAGTCTTTTGTTCAAGGGGTAAGTGCAAGATCTAAACTCCCTAAGTTTGATAGGCTAAGATCTGACTGTCTTCAAGAAGAATCCAGACTCTCCTCTAAAGAGAATAAACAAAAGAACATAGATGAAGACATTCTTGCACTCAACTCCACATCTAATAAACAGAGTAAGAAAAAATCCTTCAAGACAGGGTCTTCCAAAGGAAAGAGAAATTCCAATGGAAAGGGATCTCATAAGAAGAAAGATATCTCTCAAGTATAATGCATTAGATGTGATCAATATGGTCACTATGCAATGAAGTGCCCTGATAGGACTAAACAACAAACTTCCTTTGCTAAAGTAGGAAAGTCAAATTCAGATCATGAACCTGAGAACTTTGTGTTCTATTCAGCCCTATCTAGTCAAGTATCCGACCACACTCTCAACTGGGTGATTGACAGTGGTGCCTCTAGACATATCACAGGATTCAGAGAACACTTAGATACTTTGACCGAAAGGATTGATGAAGAAGTAACCATCGGGGATGATTCAGCACACCTTGTAAGAGGGGTTGGAACTTGCTCCATCAAGTTGAAATCTGGGCTTTCTCTTCAACTCACTGAAGTCTTGTTTTTACCTGGAATAAAGAGGAATCTTATATCCATCTCTGCCCTTGAAGACAATGGTTATAGAGTTACCTTTATAGATGGAAAAGTTCTTGCTTGGCCTAAAAACTCAACTATCAAGAAAGCCCTAACCATAGGCGTAAGACAAGGGTACCTTTATAAACTATGCACTGAAGTTAATCAAGCCCTTACCCTTGACACCTTTTATTCAAATGAGATTTGGCATAGAAGATTAGGTCACCTTCATTTCCGTGCCCTACCTTCTGTGGAAAAACTTGTAACAGGCTTACCTAAGTTAAAATCATCTCATGAAGGAACTTGCAAAGGTTGTGCCTTAGGGAAGAATTCAAAGGGATCCTTTCCCTCTAGTTTGAGCAAAACTCTTAATGTGTTAGAATTGGTTCACTCAGACTTATGTGGACCCATGTTTGTACCCTCTAAGGCAGGATTTCTTTACTATGTCATATTTATAGATGACTTCTCTAGGAAAACCTGGATCTATTTCCTTAAGTGTAAAGAATCAATAGAAATCCTCAAAAAGTTCAAAGAGTTCAAAGCCCTTTCTGAAAATTTCTCCGGAAAGAAAATAAAAACCTTAAGGACAGACAATGGGAAAGAATACACCTCTGAGATTTTTAAGGAATTTTGCCTAGAAGCTGGAATTAAGAGGGAGTTCACAGTTGCCTACAATCGCCAACAAAATGGGGTTGCTGAAAGGAAAAACATAACCATTGTAGAAGCTGCTAAAGCAATGCTACTTGACCAAAACATTGATCTTCTTTCTGGGCAGAAGCATCTAGGACTGCTGTCTATATTCAAAATAGATGTCCTCATTCCCATCTTGATAACAAAATTCCTAAAGAAGCCTTTACCGGCATGAAACCTGACATCAGTCATTTTAGGATCTTTGGCTGTCCTGTCTATATTCATGTACCTAAAGAGAAGAGATTCAAACTAGAACCTTCCGGAAAGAAGGGGGTGTTTATGGGTTATAGTGAAAATTCCAAAGCGTACAAGATTTACATTCCCGGGCAGAATCAAATTGAGTTGAGTCGAGATGTCATCTTTGAAGAAGACTTGCATTCAAAAGGCCAAGAAGCTCCTCTGAGATAGAAACCCTTTCCCCTAGAGTACCTGAGATGGAACCTGATTCTGAGATTCAGAGGGAGCATTCTGAGGATATGTCACACGAACTTCCATCAAGTGAGAATTCAAATGACAATAACAGAAAGAGACCACTTTGGGCCAGGAAGATGCTCAAAGAAGCTGAGGTTCATGCAGCACCCAAAGGAACGTTTAGGGAGAGTAAAAGACCCAAACGTTTCTCTGGCTATGTTGCTCTAATAAACAACATCTTAAACTCAGAACCTGACAGTGTTACAAAAGCCCTCCAACATCAAGCATGGAAGGATGCAATGACGGAGGAATATCAGTCCATTCTAAAGAATGATGTATGGGATGTAGTGCCTAGACCAAAAGGGAAATCTGTTGTCTCTTCCAAATGGCTCTTCAAAATCAAACATGCTGCTGATGGCAGTATAGAAAAACATAAAGCACGTTTTGTGGCAAGAGGTTTTTCTCAAAAGGAAGGCATTGATTACGAAGAAACATTTGCACCTGTTGCCCGTTACATATCAGTGAGAGTAGTGTTAGCCATTGCAACAGCTAAAGGCTGGAAGATCCATCAAATGGATGTGAAAACTGCCTTCCTGAATGGAACCATTGAAGAGGAAGTCTATCTAGAACAGCCTGAAGGTTTTGTGATACATAAACCTGACTCACATGTATGCAGACTGAAGAAAGCTCTTTATGGACTTAAACAGGCTCCCAGGGTCTGGTATGAAAGAATTGACAGCTATCTCTTGGGATTAGGATTTTCCAAGAATGAGGCCGACTCCAATCTCTACTTCAAGGTAATCAAAGGTGATATGCTAATAATTATTTTATATGTTGATGACCTGCTGATAACAGGAGAAGATCACCTCATTGCTCAAGGGAAGCAGGATCTAATTTCTGAATTTGACATGAAAGACTTAGGCATTCTACACTACTTCCTAGGTTTAGAAGTATGGCAGAAATCAGAGGGCATTATACTAAACCAAGGGAAGTATACTATTGATATTCTGAAAAGATTTGGAATGTTGGACTGTAGACCGATGTCTACACCTATGGAAACCAACCTTCACAAATGAAAAAAGCGTGAGGGAATCCAAGTGTGCAGATCCAACCCTTTACAGACAGATGATTGGATCCTTGATGTATCTGGTTAACACCAGACCTGATATTTGCTATGCAGTGAATGTTCTCAGCCAATTCATGTGTGAGCCAAAGGAAATTCACTTAATGGTGTGAAACATATTTTGAGATATCTTCAAGGCACTATTGGATATGGTCTTCTTTACAAGAATGATCAACTAGATCTACATGGGTACTCTGATTCAGATTGGGCTGGAAATGTAACCGATCGAAAAAGCACATCAGGATGTTGCTTCAGTTTAGGATCAGCTATGATCTCCTGGATTTGCAGAAAACAATCTTCAGTTGCATAGAGTTCAACAGAAGCCGAATACATTGCAGCCTCAATGGGAGCAAGAGAAGCGTTTGGCTTCGTAAATTGTTTGTGGGACTCTTTGGTGAGCCCTTGAATCCTACAATTATTCATTGTGATAATCAGAGTTGTATCAAACTCTCTGTAAATCCTGTCTTTCATGATAGATCTAAGCACATTGAGATCTCCTATCATTATGTAAGAGATATGGTGGAAAGGAAAGTAATTCAGTTGGAGTATATTAGTACAAATGATCAAACTGCAGACATTCTCACCAAGCCTCTCTCCCGAATCAAGGTAGAGCACTTCAGGAAGAAACTTGGTATGGTTGAAATGTAATTTGTTATTTATGTTTGAAATTCAAATTGTTTATCAAATTGTACTAATATATAAAGATGTTTAAATGTGTAAACTCTTTTGTCATGTGTGTGACTCCATGACTTTATGGGCTCTCTCTCTTTCCCTATGTACATTATTGAAAGGTGACGATCTTTCTAATAATGAACACTTGTATGTGACATTGTAAGGTGACAACTTTACAATGTTATTTTGAACTATCATGATAGATATCATGTGACTTGATATCTGTGGACATGTCATGATGGTATCTCTTGGACACCTTGATGGATGTCATGGGACTTGATGTCTTTTGAAGATCATTGTGATTCCTAAGAGATAATCATGGTGGATAATTATATCCGTGGATATGTCATGAATTATTATGGTAGACATCGTGTGACTCGATGTCAGTGCACATACCATAATGAAGATGTGATTATGAAGAATGTCATGTGACTTGACAATCTTGAGAAATCATATCATATCTTCGATATCACGTGTGTAGGTGATATCTCTACTTATTTGATTTGTAATATCTTCCCTAGCTAAGAGGGAGTGTTGATTGAAGATAGCTACGATCAAATATTTGTATTCGATCCTGCTGTTCTCAATATCTATTAATATCAAATAAGTCAGTTTCAGATCTGATAAATTTGATCGATCTCCTTGCAAATATTAAACGGAACTAAGTTTAGATGATTACGCATTTCATCTAAGTGAATGTATGTTACGTTTTTGGTTAACATTAGTTAAGGGAGCCTGCGCTTGAAGGGACACGTCCCATGAGTGGACGTGTCTCCACTTTGTGGAGACACGTCCTCTCATGAGACGTGTCTCATCTGAGGAGTGTCTCCCTCTTACTTATGTGAGGTCCGTTCTCCTTTGCAGACATCGAAATTTATTAATGTTCTGCATCCAGTACATTCGGCAATAAGAGAAGTATTCAGAAAATTTTATCTGTCTCAGAATTTTCACTTAGAATTTCTGTCCTTAGTTTATTCTTAGTATTAGGATCCCATCCTGTTGCAGATTTGATTACATTTACATTCATGAAGGGTTTATCGTCTCCTTTTGAGTGGCCTCTTTCACTTTCCCTTGTTTTGGCGTTAAGACGTGGCCTTTTGGATTGCTTCCCTAAGTGTGGTAGGGTCAAAAGCACTTATGAGGCCATGGAGTGAATCAGATAATCCTTCTATGAATAGGTAAGTGAGCCTCTCCTCAGATATTTTTGGGACCATAACTGCTAATCTTTGGAATTCAATGATATATTCTTCAAGGGTTCCCCTTTGTCTTATTCTTGTTAATTCCTTAAACTGCTTTTGGGGGTGTGTTTGGTCAAACCTCTCAATGAGTAATTTTGTGAAGGCATCATAAATTTTTATGTCTTGATGATTTTAGGTGATTAAACCGTGGTGCCACCAATCATGGGCGACCCCTTCTAAGTGCAAGATGGCAAATTTAATGGCATCTTCCTCTAACATTGGGTTGAGGGATAGGTAGGTTTCGGGTTTTTGGACCCATGAACGGGCTGTGGTTTTTCTTGATCTGTCAAAACTTGGGATGGCCAGCTTTTCTACAATACGTTGTAGATCCTGATTGGTTTGGTTCTTTCTTTTCCTATGGGTCTTCTTTTTCCCAGCCTTACAAAATACCTTAAAAGGAATGCTTTTCTTGACCTCAGGGTCAAGCTTTGCATATGCTGCAGCAAGTTTATTCAATTCTGAATTAGATGTGTTAGCTTCCCCTTCCTCCCCTGATGATTCTTCTGTAGATAAGAAGGGAGGGCAAGTTACTCTTGGGGTGAATCTTGTTGTGGTGTTATTTTATGATTGGCTTGGGGTGGCTTCCCTCCCATTTCCTAGATGAGACCTAAGAGCATATATGGTCACATTCATGTTTTGTAGGGTTTGGGTTGTTTGTTCCATGAGGGTTCTAAATTCATTTTCCATTTGTTCCTCTCTTGTTTGGTCTTGGTTGTGGTTGTTGTTTTGGGCTATTCTCTTTTTCTCTCTCTCTAAGGCTCTCAAGGTTCTTTGGCTAATCATCAACTATTTCTTTCCCCTCAGGCTGGCAAAATTAGGCTCTGATACCAATTGTAATGGCCCTAATAGGAATTATACTAATTTTACCCTAATTATCAATTTCCCAAGCAAACAATGGATTTAGAGGGTACCTTGGCTTGATTTAATCCCTGCAAACAAGTTAGAGATCAATTACAATAATAACTTAACAAGTAGAATATCATTATTAAATACTAGTAAATCCGTAGTAAATTTGTTAATTGAATTATTACCTTACCTTAGGGATACTCAACCATGGGGGAGCATGGAAGAGAGTGACTCGATGGGGTGCCTTAGCCTCTCTAGGCCCAAGGATGGATATACCATCCTCCTTGGCCTCATCTGGTGCATGCATTCATATGAGGTGGCCTACCTAGCGAGGATTCTAATTTATCCGTTATCCCCTCATCTTTCCATCATTTTCCATTTCCCCATGATTGACCTCCCTATATGGTTACACCATGATAGGGTGTGAAGAGCCCAGCTGGCTCCAACTCAAACCCCTGTAGTTTTAGCTTATCTTTTGGTGTTTTTTAGTTTTTTAGAGAAATTTTCTAGACAGAAGAGAAGGGGCGTACAACATAAAATGCAGATAAAAGTAAAATGCAAGAAATTATTGCTCAACAGGTGTTGTAAATCATCATTGGCAATACATACAATGAATTTACAAACAACAAATGTACCTGAAGTCCTCCAAATTATTTAAATAAGAAAATATGAAGCTTGCCAGGCAACAATGGCTGGAAATGGCTTGAATGCACACCAGGGTCTCAGATCTGAATTCTCCTGTAGAATATTTGAAGAAGAGGAGCTGAGAAGGTGGGATGCCCAAGTTGCAACCGATAAACTGGCCAAAAAGGAGGCGTTTTGCCTCAAAAGGAGCCATGCCTCTTTTGAAGAAACACACCAGAGCAAGGGAAAGTACGGCTTCTGGCAACTGTAAACCTCTGAAGCTGAAATGGTGGGAGATGAGAAGCTATTCAACTGTTAACCTTCTCCTGCAGCTATATACTGAATAACTGAATAAACATATATTGATTTGACCCAGAAGAACTTCTGATTGAAGCTCTCATCAATGGCAATCATTTGGTTGGTGTCTCACAACCTCACAATCACAGATCCAGCGAAGATTCCTCGTTCTTCAATGGAGTTTTCTTGTAACCCTTGTCCTCAGACAAATCACAGAGAAAGAAAATTGCAATGCCAAATGATAATAAGATATTAGGTCGACTTGCAATGCATTGCCTTATACTCACAAAAAGGCACGGGTTTCAAGAAGTACGAATTTCCTCATTAAAATACATTTAAATGTATTTTAATTTATTTCAATAGTTTCCCCAAAAATACCTGGGTGCACTTTCTTGGGTGTTTAAGTGATTTTAATATCACTTTATAAAGTAACCTTTTATTACTTTATATTATATTTAAGTGGCGTTTTTCTTATAAAGTCAATTTGACTTTATATTTAATCATTTAAGTTAAATACATAACTTAACCACTGAAATACTCATAACTTCCTCCAAACTCACTATAATGTCGTGCCGTCAGAAGCTGACGAACACTGAACTTCATCTGCCTGCACTGGTACCAATATTGAGGTGAAAGAGGTGGGAATGGCAAACCCCACCAAAATGGACATTGACCCTCTAACCAGATTCTGTTAGCCTACAAGGGTCCAAGAGATAGGCTAACTCAACATGCTCCTGAACTGAGCTATAATGGGGACATTACAGTTCGCCCTCCCCGAATTTGCTTGTCCTCAAGCAAACTCAAAGATGGAGGCTGTAAACTGCTCTCTACACCCCTCATCCTGAGAATGGACTATCAAACCAACCTCTCCATTCTTCTCAAGGTAATTACTTTTAGGTTGTTGTCTTTGATGGCTTTAAGCACATGAGTAACCCTGTCAACCTTGAATTTCATCTCCATCTCACAAAGGTTGAGAGTAAACTCTCCAATTGCTTGAAGCCACTTCATGCCAAGAATAACTTCAGTGTCTCCCATGTTTACCACATAAAAATCCGCTGTAAACTCACAGTTATTGAGTTTCATCGGCAGATCCGGTACCATCTTCTCACACTTGTGAATGTAACCATCAATAATTCTTACTCTTATTCCTTCAAACTCATGAGTTTGAATTCCACATCTTTCCACCAACTGTGCATCAATGAACTTATGTGTTGCACCTATATTGAGCAAGGAGATGACTCTTTGGCCAGCCAAGAGTCCCTGTAACTTGAAAGAGCCTTCCCTTCGCATGCTAGACATGTGAGCTTCTGGTGGCTTTAACTCTCCTTTAGTTTCAACTTCAATTTTTGAATTTTGAGCTCCTATATCCTTTGGAACAGCTTGCTGGTCTGAAAAATCAGTCATATCTTCTCCCTCAAAATACCATTCCATGTGCCTATTTTGTCCTTTAGGCTTGAGGGGACAATCATGGTTAAGGTCTGAAATATTCCGAGCCAAATTTTTTCAATTTCCAATTACAATGAGCAATGCAACACACATCCGTTAGGGTTAGCACTTAAACCAAAACGATGCGGAATTCAACTCTAACCAAGAATGCGCCGGATGACGACGAGCATATGGTCAGAGGATCTCAAAGCAATGCTGAATAAAGAACTCTAACCAAGAATGCGCTGGATGACGACGAGCATATGGTCAGAGGATCCCTATCTTCTATTATGCTGAAAGTAAACTCAACATCCAGAATGTGCTTTCAAACCCGGAGTGGGAATGGAGCTACCATAGGGTGGAGATGTAAGATATTACAATGCAAATCAAAGAAAATAGGCGGCAAGCCAGCCTCTTCCACTTATCCAGCAGGTATTACAATGAAATAACAGAGAAGAAGTAAGATTGCTGACAGTACTACTGTTCAGCTTACAATAATTAGAGATTTGCCTGCCAAATACATAGAATAAGAAAGTCTAACCATGCTGCAATATAGTATAATGTCTCCTCAATGATCACAAAGACTTTCAACCCAAACCCAACTCAAAAGATAGACTTTACGCAAGCTGATATGACAGAACAACAACTTAATATGCATAACCATGAACCCTAGAATCCACTAAAATGCTCACAACTCACTCAATACTTGCCAGAATGACATGAGACTTGATGCAAACGAAAGCTAGGATGATGACAATGAAGACTAGACAAAGAAACAGCTGACAAATTGAAGTATTTTTTTTTCTAAACACTTGCCAGGCAAAATAGAATGGTACAGCCTCAAGAAATGTTCTACCAACAAGATAAAATCCAAGACACATCTAAAAAATCTGCAACTTGGCATAGAGGGGCACCCAAGGCTAGCAAATGCATGGGTAAACTACCCAGAACCAAAATAAATTCACCCAAAGACTTATGAGTATAAACTTCAATCTGCAATACAAAATCAGCAACTCCAGATTTTGATTAAAATGCAAGAAACTGAATTACAAATGCAAAACAACTTCTACAATGCAAAATCTCACTACAAATCTCACTCAACTACAATCTAACTCTCCACTAGTTGCTATCTTTCAAGCAAGAAGTCGAGCCAAGGCTAGGAGGCATTCATTCCTCAAAGCAATCCAACACCATTTCGGCAGCATAACAATATTCCAGACATAAGATGATGAAATGAAGACCCAAGGCTCCGTTTTATAATTTTGAGAAGACCCTCCGGAAGCTTCTAGAAAAGAAACCCTAATTTTCAATTTTGTAACTGCCCTCTTTTCCCTCCAGTTTGGGCGCCCCCTTTCATGAAGTTAATATTTCTTTATTTTAAAATCTTTTCCTTCATAAAAAGGCGTCCTTTTCTCCAAGTAATATTTTGAACTTTAAAATATAATAATTCACCTCAATGAGGCGTCCACCCATAAAGCCCACCTTTTAAAACAACTTAAAGTTCAATCACTAGGCTAAGGGGGGGTCAACAGTAAAATATAACATTAAAATATGACTTTATTTAAATAATTTGAACTTATCTCTCCAAATGTGCCCCAAAGCCAAAAATGAACAAGCCAACTGAACTGACTAAAGAAGAAAGCCAACTGCACTGAAAACCGCATGATCACTGCCAAAAAATAGAATTTACTAAAAATAGTAAATTCCAGAAGATGCCCGGAATGCAACGCATGTCACACCGTTGCGAAGCTCTCTGAAAACCCAGAAAGAATCCGCAAACCAAAATCCCAAACTCCAAGATGTAGCTGTCATAACTTACTAAAAATAGTAAGTCCGGAAAGGTTGCTCGACGCGGTTGCAAGTCATAACTCTGTGAAGCTCTCTGAAAACCCAGAAGGAATCTAGAATCCAAACACCCAAACTCCAACAAGTAGAACCCTGAATCTTCAAGAGAACCCACCAAATAGTCGGAAACCCTAATTCTGCCTCTGACTAGTCGACAGCACCCCGGGGATAGGCCATCAATCACTGAGAAGTGCAGTGCTAAAAATGGGGACATTACAGTCCGCCCTTCCCAAAATTGCTTGTCCTCAATGGTGCAGGAGCACCTAGGCTAACCTCCATTTTGTTAGTTATCATTTTTGGCTTGTATCTGACCTTAGCCAAGTCAAAGTTTAGTGTGTTTGTTTTGGACCTTAGAAGGTCATAGTTATGGCTAGGTGAATTAGTCATTAGGACTAAGGTCACCATAGTTATTCTTGTTAATTACTTTTGCTTTAATTAGCTTAGTAGTTTGGATTGGGAGTTGAGCCTTAAATGTGTTCTAAACACATGGTTGATGTTAGAAAGATGCCATGAGGCAGTTAATGGTGTTGGTGGCTCGAAATCAAGGAGATAGAGGTCCTAGGAGTTTGGAAGAGGACATAATGGGAAGTTGCAAAGGTGTTGCAATGTTGTCATGACAACATTTGTCATGTTGCATGCAACTCAGTTATCTCGGATCCCCTAAAAGACAGGAGTGAGGAATCGACCAATAGACCCTAAAAAGGTGGTAAATGGCATCTAAAGAGAGTGTGTGGCTCGAATTTCATGTAGGTAGACTTGTAATCAAGTTTTAGCTTTGGTGGATATAGAAGAACTCTACATTTTCTGTGTATACCGAATGTTTTTGAGTGACAGTGATAATAGATGAGTTAAATGTATTGATTTGGCTTTAGATTTGTGTTCATAGAGTAGTCTTGAGCATTTTCCATTCTGTAATCAAGTTGTTTTGAGTTGATTTGGTGTTTTGAATTCAATAGTTAAGGTTTAGAGAGTCTTCTTGTTTTGTTCTGACTAGACAGTCTTT
>VDFB02027047.1:0-41142 GCA_007258455.2 Sequoia sempervirens
CGGGTCTACATGTAGACGAATTTGAGGGCTTTGATGTGGTAGCAGTTGATAGATTTACTATTTCTTGTAAGAAGATCAGTAATCTCAGCATCCTCATTGGTGGGCACACAATTTGTGATGATTTTTATGTCATTGGCTTAGGTGAGACTGACATAATACTTGGAGTTCAATGGCTATATTCATTGGGTGAAACTTCTCAAAATTTTCAAACTATGGAGCTTAGTTTTCAACATGAGGAGAAAGAGGTGACATTGAAAGGCATTCCTCACACTCTACCTCATCAAATGACAGCTAGAAGAATGGAAGCTAGTTGCTTTTGGATAAGCAAACAAATTTTCACTTGCATAACACAGGAGGTAAAATTGTTGAGGGTGTTAGTGGATTATCATTAAAACAAATACAGGATAGCAAACTTCCACATACATGCAGGATGGTTCCTGTAGATTTCATATTGAAGAATTTATATTATTAAACAGACTGTAAAAGTTCGTACGCAATTTTAATCGCAGGTTGTATGTTTTAAAAAAATATATATATTAAATAAATGTATGTGTATGGGAGGAAGGGCTGTGGCTGTCCCCACAACAGCCGCCCCACAGGGAGGTGACGGTGGGAGCAGCCCAACGCTGCCCCCACACAGGCCCACGCCCATATGGGAGTTGGCCATAGCATACACAGCCGGCGGTAAAACTTGCACAGCCAGAAATAAAACTCGTTTGCCCTGTTAATAGTTATTCGATTTTGACTTTTGTTAAAGGTTTTTATTTAATAAATATAAATATATATATATATATATATATATTTAATTATATCTTGGAAATTATGATTGGTTTAAAATAATTAAATAATATATATATATATATATATATTTAAAATGTATTTTTAAATAAATGCATGCAAATGCATGAAATAGATAATTTTTATATGATATAAATTAAAAGAGGAAATTGATTTTAATTAGTTGAAATTAGGAAATTGATTTAAATAATTAAGTTTAATTTCATTATTATCTGTAAATGATATTGTATTAAGTTATATTATTTTGGGGCAATGTAATATTGTTTTCTTGAAATGGAAGTTGGATTTAGGAAATCCTAATAATAGTATTTATTATTTGCCTAAATTGCCTATTTGAACTATGACTTCTTTTGCTCATATTTTTGGGGAAATTGGATTGTTGTACTTGTAAGTCTTCTAGATGTTATTTTATGAGGGGGTTATTGTGATTTGTAGTTCATCCCTTTATTATCCTTGGATAGTGCACTTGGTTGTATATCAGTTTAAACACCTAGTTACTACGAACGGAATGTGTTGCCTTTTTGCATCATGATGGATATTTGTTATTGGTTTTTGTGCACTGTGTATACCCTTGGGTTTTGGTTTAGATCCTTGTGTTGTTAGTAGGGGAGTGGCTCTCAATAAAGGCAGACACACAAAGTGGCGCAAGGGTAACCATGCAGCTTTGTGATGACACTCCTATGACAACGGTCTAATTGATTTGTTGATGTACTTGATTCTTTTACTCTGGAAGCAATGTAACCTTCATATTATGTTTTGCACTTGTATAGTTTAGTCTTGAGGTTGCCCATGTCTTGAGATTGTTGGTTTTGTCTAGGAAGTCCTTTTACTATCTCCTAGCACGGGGGGTGTGTTGATGTGTTTTTTGTGACCACACCAACACAGAATAAAGTTTCCAACGGCTACCCTATTCTCTCTTGATCAAAGTATCCAGCACGCTAAGATTGCGAGAGAGTTCGTGCATTCAACTTCAAGGTTCCTTCATGCAATGGATAGTCTGAGTTGGCTCAATGTGATTTGCTGGTATTTCAAGGGGACTTACAGAATTGTTCAACAACGGAGAAAGGAATTTGAATGCTCGAAAGGTTTGTCTATAAAGCTCTTATTTCCTAAACTAACTAGAAAGTACTGAATTTAAAATGGTTGCAGGGATAAGAAAGCTCTAATCTACTCTAAGGCATGGGACATGGCAATCATTTTTCGCAGACTTCAACCAGGCTCCGCTTTGCCTCACTTCGGACAGCTTCCACAGAACTGGTGCAATCTTCAAAGGAGTAGCTCAAGGTGTTCAGATCACAACTTAGCATGAAAATACCATCACAACAACGCATATAAACATACAAATCATGATCGAAGTTAAGTACACAAGTTTCCAGTTGACCACGCAAGGCGAACTCACCATCAGCGAGCCCACTAGTGGTATGGATAAATGAAGTTTGCTCAAATTGAAGACTACATTCCACAATTACTAACTACTACATGCATGGAATGAAATTTATTCTACTTCAAGATTCTACTCGAATTAGAAGGACGAAGAAACCTTGCTAGCTACTCACAACAAAAGACAAGATCATCATCAATGAAAACTCTTTTTATTGAGAGAGTGTTCACAACAATTTCTTACAACGTTTTCAAAGGGAAAACTTTCCCTCTTCTTCAAACTATCCTATCAATCTATACTAAGCTACCTCTAAGCTATCACCTAGCTGTCTCTCTACTCTAATCTCTAATCAGATGATTGGCCCAGATCAAGCCACATAAGCCCTAACCCTAAAAAGAGGAGTGGAGTAATAAATGAACAATTAATGTCCACAATCCTCTAGAAGATTCCTATTCAAAGACGCATTCACATTGCTTCAACTTCTTGAATGGATATGGTAGGCACGTTCTCGATCTGACTTCAAGGCAGCAACTTCTTTCTCGTGCTTGGTGATGATTTCCCTCCTTGATGTTGTTCTTCAACTTTGAACTACTTGATAGTGACCATTAACGCTTGGGTTCCATCTTTCCCTCCATCCTGAGCTTGGAAGGATTCTCTCATCTTAAACTCAAACATTTCTTCTTTTGCCACTTGAGTTGGGCACATACTAGGTCTCAAAACTTAGCCATTTCGTGCAACTTTTCTTCCTTCATGATCTTATCATCTTAGACTATTTGCTTCATTACTTCAAGTCACCGTGCCCTAGTCCCGACATTCATCCTGCAAAACAGATAAAGAGAAGGGCATCAGAACGCTTTATAGTATAAATTCATTTCACTTACCTAATCCCGACATTTTGATTTCAAAGGCCTGATTGGCCTCATTCATCATTTTCTCCAGCAGGCTTTGCCTTCTTTACAATCTTTCATCATGGGTGCATATCATCCTGATATTCGAGTTTCACCTCATCTCCAAATTCTTCATGCCTTAGCCAAATTTCCATCTTGTACTCTGCTTCCTGTGTACCTTGAAGTTGTGCCTTAGAAATTTTATCCAACTTGACGGCGCGCTTAGAAGGTGTCGTTTGATTCCTCCCTGCCTTAGAAAATTTTCCAACCAACATGATGCCCCCTTTTGCCTTAACCAATTTTCTAGCCCATCTGCCTTAGAAATAATTTATTTCCTCTAGAAAATTTCATCAAGCAGGCGTCTGAGTAAAAATCTTCACTTTAGAATCTCTAGAGGAGTGTAGAAGACTTCAAAATCCATCTCCTGTCGCAAATATCCAGTACCCAGAAGAAAATTCCCCTCAGAAGGCGCAAAATCCATGGGTATACAAACGAAGGGGTTCATTAATTTTTTATTATTTTCGCCTTAGAAAAATATTTCTCAGTTGAATTTATTCTTACTCATTCTCCCTAGGCATAGTTGGAGATTTTCATCACTTGGAAAATATTTTACGAGTCTTCTTCACCAGCTGGGCGCATGTGGAGTGCTGTGGTTTCAATTTCCATACCTTAGAATTATTTCTTTACTTCATTCTTTAAGGGGAGCGCACTTGAAGTGTTGAGCTTTCAATCTCAAGTAGTTAGAAGCTTTTCTAACTCCTCCATGTTGTGCTAGGTGCATTTACCTCTTCAAGCCTCTAGTTTTATTGCCTTAGAAGAATTTTCAAGTTCCACTCAAGCTTGGGCGCATTTACCATGGCCTACCTCAAGTTTCCACACTTACAAAAATTTCAAACTTCTTCTTCAACTCTTAGGCGCATATGAGGGTAGCAGCCTCAAATTGGCAACACTTAGCAAATATCAAATTTCCCCTTCAACCCTTAGGCGCATTCAGCTTCCCATACTTAGAAAATTTTCAGACTTCTTCCTTCTTTCAGCCAGGGCACATATGGAGGATTTAGCTTTAGTTGGCAACACTTAGAAATTTCTTATCTCTCACCCTCTAGCTAGGCACATTTGTTGGGTGCAACTCCAAGTTTCATCATTTTGAAAATTTTCCAACTCTATCTCCAAGAGAAGGCGCATTTCACCCTTCAAGCTTTGAGTTTATTTACCTTAGAAAATTCTCAAGTCTCTCCTCTTTAGCTAAGGCACATTCAGCCCTTCAAGCTTCTAGCTTCCCACACTTAGAAAACTTTCAGACTTCCTCTAAGTCCCAGGCGCATATGATGTTGAAGCTTCAAGTTTGAATGCCTTAGAATGTTTTAAAAGACCTCTTCATCTTAAGGCGCATATAGGGGGGTGAGCTTCAAGTTTCAAGGACTTGGTAAATTTTTCAATCATCTCTCAAGCTAGGGCACATTTAGGAGGGTGAGCAGGAAGTTTCACACTTAAAACATTTTCCACACCACTTCCTTCATGAGGGCACATTTTGCTAGTGGAGCTTCCATTTTTGCATACTTAGAGATTTTTCCATGCCCCTTCACAAGCTTGGGCGCATTTGAGGTGTGGAGGTGGAATTTCCATGACTTAAACATTTTTCTATCACCTCTTCCAAATGATGGCGCATTTGACGGGTCAAGTAGGAAGTTTCACTTGCCTTAGAATTTTTTTCTATCATCTGCTCAAGCTGAGGACGCATTTTGGGGGTCCTGCAGGATTAAATCAACACTTAGAAAATTTTCCATCAACTTCTGCTAGTCATGGGCGCATTTTGGGGTATGAGCAAGAATTTTGTTAGACTTAGAACTTTTCATCAAGCTGCTTGCTCATGCCTTGCTATATTTAGTAAGTTCTTGGTTTTCATACTTTTGAAGCTCGGACTGATTTGAAATTTTAACCACAAGATCCTCATGACCTAGTTAGTCTGTTCACACTGCCATCTCGAGTTGACTTTCTATTTATAGCATGTTTCTGAAGGTGTTTTACTATTTATAGTAACTGCTCAGTTTCATGACTTCCCCAACTCCATTTGACTTGAAATTTGAATGGCGTGCTCCTCATGGGGTGACCTGCCTGTTCACACTGGTGCCCGCTGCTGATTTACTATTTTTAGCCTGTTTCTGGAATGCCTTACTATAAATAGTAAGTGCTCTAATTTCCTTCAAATTTTACTGGTGGATAGCTTGAAGGATACCGATCGCAGTGGGATACACCGGTTTTCGAAAATTTTGGCATTTTACCCCTTGTTTTGGGTCCCGAAGCTAGAAACCCCAATTTGACTTGCATGTCTATCAAATGACCTCCGTTTCACTTCGTTTCTATTGCAATTCGCCCTGTTTGTGATACTGATGTGCTGGGTAGCTACTGGAATGGACTTGCTAAAAATAGTAAGTGGTTGAAAAAGTGACCAACTAGCTGCCGGATGAGTTTGCATGTCACACTGCCCGAGAGATCTTGAAAAACCCAAAAAAACCCAGAAAAATGATCAACATGCAAGCACTGGCTAAAAATAGCAAGTTTCGGAAAAGTGACCAATTCTGCTTGCATGTTACCCCGTTGTGAAGCTCTCGGAAAACCCAAAAAGATTATGCAGACATGCGCTGAGAAATCTTGCATGCAAACCCTAAAAATAGCCACTGAAGCGTGAATCATTGAAAGTCATCATCTCGTTTTGCATGCTATATCACTACGAAGGTCTCGAAAAACCCACAAAGAATCTCGAGACATGCATCTGAAAGTCCAACATGCAAACCCTAAAAGTGGCCCTCGAAGGTAGGACTGCTAAAAATAGCAAGTTGTCTGTTTCAGCTCAAATTTTGCAAGCAGGTAGCTCACAATGTTC
Organism: Sequoia sempervirens; assembly: GCA_007258455.2. Taxonomy (NCBI): domain Eukaryota; kingdom Viridiplantae; phylum Streptophyta; class Pinopsida; order Cupressales; family Cupressaceae; genus Sequoia; species Sequoia sempervirens. The sequence continues at coordinate 5,951 of VDFB02027047.1, forward strand.
TAAGTGCAGTGCAGTCATCAGAATTTGAAAATTCCGAGGAAATAGGCCCCAAATTGGTACTTACTAAAAATAGCAAGTTGTCGGAATTCATTGAAATTCTGCTGGGGACCTGCTGGAAGCCATCTGACAACAATGTTAATCTCAAATTCAAATAGCCAAACTTGATTTGACCTCAAACTGACGTGAAGGAATCAAACCCTAATTCTCAGACTTAGACAAAATTTCAATCCAAGCGGGCACATCCCCAGAAAGACAAATAAAACAAGAGAGAGACAACAGGAAAACAAACTAAATCAAGCCAAAAGTCTGAAATGAAGCAAAAATTAGGGGGTCCCCATTTGCAATGGGGTGATGTGTGGAAAAGGTCACAACAGGGTGGACCTTCGGGTACCACTTGGTTGGGTGGAACGTGCACCATACACCATTGGGTTTCCATTTTATGTTCGTGATGGAGGGATCTTCCAGATTGGGGAGCTCACATGTTTCAGTTGATATGTTCCTTCTCTTAGATTCTTTTGTATCTATTGGATACTTTGTATATGTACAACTCATTTGTACTCGAGGAGGGTTCTTGTATCATTGTAATTGTAACTTTAATGTATGAACTTCCTCATTTTGGAAATGAGGTTTGTAATTGCTTTATGGAATGAATGCAAGTTATAAATTATTCCTTTATGTACTTAATATCTTATGTGATGAGTTTAGTGCCATGATATATGTTATTTATTTCATGAGTTTAATTTTATATGCTATGGTTAGTTTACTTTTGTATATTGTGATTCGAATGTAAGCGTTGTCACGTATCTTAGAGGATGTATGTGTTAAGTGTAATTCATTTTACTTAATATTAATTTACACTTAAAAACAAAAAAATTGCTTCGCTTCCGTTGTGTTTGTGCCATTCTCTAGGGTTATGTGGCGGGGCATTATACTGAGACAGAGAGGCACTACTCCATCTATGACAAAGAGATGTTTTCTATTATGCACGCCCTAGCTAAGTTCAGAAAATACCTAGTTTGTGGAAGATTCATCATCAGAACAAATCACAATAGTCTACGATACTTCATGCATCAAAAAGATCTTAATAATCATCAACAAAAGTGGGTAAGCCGAGTTCAAGCATATGATTTCGACATAGAATATGTTAAAGGAACCAATAATGAGGTGACAGATGCTTTATCTAGGCGCCCCTATCTCAACACCATCACAACCATTTCAAAGGATTGGGAAAATGACATTAGCACCAAGTATGGCAAAGATGCCCAAGCCTCCAAGATTTTGGAAGGAAGAATGCCAAATGAAGAATACAAGGTATGGGATGACCTTATCCTATATAAGGGAAGGGTATTTCTTGTTCCCCACTCAAGGATAAAGAACAAAATAATAAAGGAATTCCACGATGGTCCTCTACCCGGCTACCAAGGGTACTACAAAACTTATAAACAGATTAGAGAGAAGTATTCATGGAAGCGATTAAAGAAAGATGCGCTTAAACATGTACAAGAATGCATGACTTGTCAACAAAATAAAGTGGAAAAAAATCCCCCCGTAGGCTTTCTACAACCATTGCCCATTCCCAACTAAAAATGGGAAAGCATCTCGATGGATTTCATAACTGGCTTGCCCAAAATGCATGGGAAAGATAGCATTTATGTGATAGTGGATAGGCTTACTAAGTATGCCCACTTCTTTGCAATCTCATCGGAATATAAAGAACCTCAGATAGTAGAATTATTCTTTAAGGAAGTCTTTCGACTCCATGGAATACCTAGGACAATCATTAGTGACCGAGAAAGCAAGTTCCTTAGCCAATTTTGGCAAGAACTTTTTCGACTAGCAGGAACAAGTCTAACTCCTAGCACAAGTTACCACCCACAGACAGATGTGCAAATGGAGATAGTTAACAAATGGATAGAAGATTACTTAAGGAACTATGTCATGGGATAGAAAACCACATGGATAAAATGGTTTCACATGGGTGAGCATTGCTATAATACTACCCAAGAAAGCAAAGTGCAAAGTGCACAAGACTTCATACAGCAAAGTGTTGACCTCATGAAAGCACTCAAGGAAAATCTGCAACAAGCCCAAACCTAGCAAAAAATCTACGTTGATCAACACTGTGTAGAAAGAACATTTGAAATTGGAGATCTAGTATTTCTGAGGCTACAACCATATAAGCAAAAATTGATCAAGAAGAGTGGGACAAAAAAGCTCAAGCCACGTTTCTACGGTACCTATAAAGTTATAAGAAGGGTGGGCAAGGTAGCTTACGAGATAGAACTACCAGAGCATAGCAAGATCCATAATGTTTTCCATGTATCTAGACTTTAGAAGGTCCTTGGGCAGCAAGTCACCCCTTGTATTGAGTTACCTCCTCTAGATGAAGAAGGACAACTTACCTTGGAACCAAAATTTATCCTAGACACCAAAGAAAGGAGATTGAGGAATAGGATCATTACCGAGTCTCTAATCAAATGGAAAGGACTTCCTAAAGAAGATGCTACATGGGAAAAGGAAGAAACTATTAAGGCATTCAGAGATAAACAAATTCAAGAAGGGCAAAACATAATGGCCCTTGACTAGGACAAAAAAAATAGACTATATTATGTAATATCTTCAAATAAGTTAATAAGACATTTTTCTTGCACATGAACATTCCTTGAAGATAATATGCATAAGGATGGATACAACAAAATAGGGTGTCCACAAGGCTTGTGAAGTGAAAAACTCGCTTCTGGGATTTTGATGCTAGGTACTCTTAAGAATAAGGTATCCAGAAGGCCTAGTAAGAGATGTCACAATCTTTTCCCAGGATTATAAGGCTGGATAGAATTAGGAAAAGGTATCTGGAAGGCCTGGAAAGAGATTAAGAGTAACAAGGTTACAATCTTCTTCCAAGATTACAAGGCTGGGTATACTTAAAAATGAGGTATCCAGAAGGCTTGGAAAGAAATTAAGTGTAACAAAAAGTTACAATCTTTTTCCAAGACAAGACAGGTACACCAAGAAGGAATATCAAGAGCTGTGAATTGCTTGAGGACAAGCAAAATCAAGAGGGGGAGACTTGTGATGTCCCCATCATAAGGGAAGTATTTAGAAAATAAACTTAATACATTTACATTTTAAATAGATATAATTTATACATATATATCTATATATACATACATATATAATATATATATAGATATATATATTTAGATATATTTACATGCAAATAGAATATGTCATTTTGTTTATACACTAATCAGATGCTAAACAGCAGATCAAGCAAATTTGAAGAAGGAAACAAATACAAAGGTTAGTCGCCCAAACTAAACACTAATCATGATGAATGGACACATGAAGGAACTGGTTGGAGACATGTCTTTTGGGTGCCCCACCTATATCAAGTCGGACACTAAGAGGAAGGAGAATCATCAGATAATAAGTGAAGGTTTAGAGGATAGCGATCAAGGTGAAGACATCGCCTGAATCAGGAAAGTCATTTACAGACGCACAAAGATCTCAGATCGACCAAGAGAAGAAGTCGACCCATTTGCAAGACGGAGTTTCATCAAGGAAATACCAAACACGCAGCTGGTTGTATCCTCATTTCTTGAGGAGATCAATCATATCGACAATATCAGACAAAACGATCAATAAGCAATCATTCTGTAAGCGTGTAATCAAGGACAACAGCAAGAAGAGACATTTGGATCTCGACCCACTGTTTCTACAGTCTGCCAACAACAACATTTGAATATTGAACAGAAAGATTTTATTCATCCAATTTGTCTCTTCAATATAAATCTCCATGTCTAAGTCTTCTAATTGGAACACTATCTTTGAAGTACACAATTGAGATCCATTGATTATTCAAAAATTGGTGGATTTTAAGCAAAATTGTTTGGATTAAATAAGGGAACATCACAGGTTACCAGCTGTATCATTTTTCCCTATTCCAGCCATACCATTTCTTCCTATTCCATCCGTACCATTTCTTCCTATCCCTATTGTACTATTTAACATCTTCAAAGGAAGCGATAAGGTTTAGTAAAAGCAACAAAGAGACAAAAAATAACTGGTGCAATCTTATAATCTGCAGAATATCTAATATTTTTTGCCATACCATATTATTTTCAGCATGAAGGGAAATCAATGCCAAAAGGAAGAGCTTGGGACTTCATAAAAGTCTAGTGTGGCCTCCAAAAATCTAATCGCAGCTGTTCAAAGAAGAGTCATAAGAGATTATAAGTTGTACACCTTACATGAGTGTCATACAATGCTAGAGGGAACTATACCACTCATTATAGCCAATAAGGGGATGATGTAGCATATTTGGGAGGCATAAGGAGGGTCTAAAAATTGAAGGAGTTGTTGTTTGACCAATCAATAGCATATTTCCAAGCACCTCAAGCTTGTCAAGCATCTCAAGCAGGTTAAGCACCTCAAGCACCTCAAGCAGGTCAAGTAGGTCAAGCAGGTCAACATTTCTTTAAGAAAAAAGAAATAGTTATTAACAATGATATTATGGCTGTTTGGAATCATTGAAATTAATAATTGTAACAACAAACTTTATAAGAAATACAAAAGAAGTTGTTGGATATTTTAGAGTATGAATGTTGCTATGCATTACTATGAGGATTGGGGAATAAAATTACAATGAATATTTGAGTTATTTCTTCAATTCTAGTAAAACAAAGTTTTAGAAACAACAGACTTGCAAAGTGTTTGACGGAATCCCTATCAAGCATAATTGGTGAAAATTGCAAGTTTGTTTAAAATACTTCCAGTAGGAGTTCTTACATATACGTTGTAAGAAAATTTTAAGTAGTGATACAAGGTTATTATTGTATACAAGGGTATCTTTTTTAAAATATTAAAATATAAAAAAAACACCCTAAAAAGCACCTAGAACCTAAAAAAACCCTTACATCTAATGTACCTAGTGGGAGTCGCACTCCATTTGCTTGTAGTTTAAATGATATTTAACCAAGCAATGACTTTTATCTAGATTCTTTTGATGAAGATTGAAGACCAAGATACAAATGTGTGATTGTATTATTTTCAAATTCTGTAATTGTAATGATTTTCATTTGAATCATCTTGGACATATATGATATATGACATAATACTGAAATTTTGAACTATCAATTGGCATTTATCTTTATCACTACCGTTGATCAATGATGAAGTATCATACTACCAAAGATTTAAAATATAATATTATATGATATATTTATATCAGATGTATTTATAATTCTGTATGTTTTTTTAATTTTATTGTATTTATATACACAACCGTACCCAGCTGTACCATACTAAAGGAAAAGAAATTTGCAGCATTGGCATAACAGACCCCATACCCATACCCGACTCCATACCAGAACTATTCCTACAGAGTGTATTTGTGTTGAAATATTTGGCACCTACTCATATGGCGATTGTTGAAAAATCAATGTGTATTTCATGGAAAGAGCTTGGTTAAAGAGATTCAGATTTTTTATATTATATCAGGTGGGAATGACTGATCCCTGGGAAGCACTGTGCATCATCTACAATGATTCAAGGAACATGATATCTGCTAGAGCTGAATGTGGGTGGGTGATAGCTTCAGAGACCAAATTGCAATTATGTTTTGAGTTATGCCCACTTTGTAAACAAGATTGTAACTGTGATTTTATTTTCTTTTCTTGATATTTTCTACATTTAATACAGTGGATTGTAGGGAAGCTTATGGCATAATATAGTAGATGAATTGCAGAAAATAGCAAAGCTCAAGTCCATTGCTAATGAAATGGAATGATTTAATCATTTTTCTATCTAAATGCAATTAGAAAAAGAGAGATAAATGTCTTGCAAAAATGGAGAGGAAAGATTCCCTTAACATGCAAACATGTCTGACTTGCACTGTTCCTCCAGATTGTATTTGTGTTAAAATATTTGGCACCAACTCATATGGCAATTGTTGAAAAATCTATGTGTAATTCATGCGAAGAGTTTGGTTAAGAGATCCAGATTTTTTATATTATATCAGGTGGGAATTACTGATCCCTGGAAATAATTGTGCATCGTCCATGATGATTCAAGAATAAGACATTTGCTAAAAAAAACTACATTAAAAAAGGTTGTCAGCAAATATGGGAGAACCGAAAAAAGCCAGCGAGGCTGCGAAGGAGGGTGTGATAGGGAGAGCGACAAACTATGAATCAGCGAAGGAGAAAGGTCAGGATGGTGGGAACCAGGAGCCAAGACAAGAGAGAAAGCAACGTCATGACACGCCAGAGACAATCAGGGGCCAGCAGTTGGAGATGTCACCGATCAAGGGAGGAAATAACAAGGAAAGATGGAGCGAAGAAACATACAGGATAATACCCTTCGATGCATTCAGAGAGAAAATAAACAAGGGCTGGTCAGCGTACGGAAATTCCAGCCGATACCTGGACTTGGAAAATCATAGACCTCAATGGGTGATGGATAACGGAGAATGGGTGGATAAATGTCATCCCTATTACCAACAACAGGAGCAGGCGGCCATGAATCATAGGCGTAGGAGGAACAATGCCTGGTTAGGTCAAGGACCCCCATGGGTAAGACCTAATAGATATATGCAAGGAAGGAATCCGGAATACAATACAGGTAGGAGGAGGAATGATTCAAAACCGAGAGGGTGGTTCAGGGAAAAGGAAGGAGTAAAAAGAGATCTGAACAGTAATTGGCGTCGAACGAACCCGATCAAAACCCTCCTGCCCAAAGACGCAGCACAAAAAGCCAATGAGCGCAGGGGATCGACAATTAAAGGTAATTTCACACCTATCTCCATTCCGATTTTTAATACAAACAACGAAGTAGTTAACATTACGCGTGAAAAATTAAGAAATACTAGACTACTGGCAAAATGGGGGGGAGTAGGTCAGAAAAGCTGGGATGCTATGAATGAATGGAGTAAGGACATTTGGGGGGAAGAGGTTTCGGTAGACACCATGGGATTTAACTGGTTTTTGATTAAGTTTCGTAGCCAGGAAAAAAAGAATAAGGATTCTAAATCTGGACCCTATTTCTTAGAAGGAAACCAAATCCACCTAGTAAATTGGAAGCCAAATTTCGACCCAAGGAAAGAAGGGGTGGGGGAAAGTGTTGTTTGGATCAGGCTTTATAACCTTCCATCGGAATATTGGTTTGAAAAAACATTAGAAGGAATTGGCAATCTACTTGGGAAATTCTATAGTCTTGACAACACTCGGACGGATAGTAAGAAAGGGCCCTATTTCCGGATTTGTGTTAAAATTACTCAGGAGGTGGAGATGCCTGGAGTGATCAAGCTCCTATCTGACACAGGCCTGTGGTATCAAGAGGTGTGCAGGGAGGAAAATCTGTATGAATGCCTTAACTCTAAAGTGTCCGAGCAAGATAAGGTAGCCAGCCCAAAAAAATGGGAAGTCAACAGCATATGTACTCCGATACAAAAAATAAAATTGGACAAAAGTAGAAAAGAAATAATGACCAGAATAGCTTTGGTTTTTAGTGAAAAAGAGTTAGTGGATTCAATGTGTTTAGATCAGATGGTGAATGAGCTTGGGTGGAAAACAATCCTGAATATAAGCCAGGAGCTAAACCAACCTTCTTGGGGATTAATACAGGATAATTGTGGACCCAGCTCGGAATTAGGATCCCAGGGGGAAGAGCAACCACATCTCACTGACAATAATCAGGAAAATAGTATAGAAACAACAAAGAAACCAGTGTCGTGGGAGTTGGAAGGCGAAAATTATTTAGGCAATAAGAAGTCCCCAGAGGTCGAAGGAGAGGATAATCTGGAAATAGGGAGTATGAACTCAGAATCAGATGGTGATGATAGCTTTGAAGAATATCAAGAAGGGATAACGGCAGAAAGGGGTATTGAGCAAACACCTCTGACAAGAAAAACTCCACGAATTAAAACAAACAGTCAAAAAGGCCAGAAGCCAAATAAGGAGAAACTAAAAATGGCAGGGACTGCCAAGGGACAAACAAAACTTGGACAAACAATCCTTAGAAATGGGAAGGGGCTCCCCCTTCCTGGAGAGCCATGAAGGTCCTAAGCTGGAACACTAGGGGCTTAAACACCCCTAGCAAATGGCGCCACTTCAGGCGTCAGAAAGACAGCGATAAGCCAGACATTCTAATTATACAGGAAACAAAATGGAGTAAGGAAGAACAGGAAAGGAAATTGAAGTGGTGGAAAGGTTGGGAAGGAATGTGTAGAGAAGCAATTGGGGCGTCAGGGGGACTTGGGGTATTCTGGAACCCTAATTCCGTAAGCTGCAAATTACTGGTGGACAAACAGAATTGGAGGGTGGTCTCAGTCCGCCATTACCAGAATGATGAAGAATTCAACTTGATCAATGTATATGGCCCGATGGCTCTAGCAAAAAAAAGGACTCTATGGGCGGAAATCTCCACTTTCCTAAACCAGACAAGAGAAGTAAAGGCGATAATTGGGGGGGATTTCAATGCTACCCTAAACAACTCAGAGAAGTGGGGGGGGGATAGAAACCCTAACAAGATCACAATTAGACTTTCAGGATTTTGTTGATCAAAATATGTTGAGAGAGATAAACACTAAGAATGGAATTTTTACTTGGACCAACAAAAGAGCGGGTTTATCTGGGATAGCAGAAAAATTGGATAGGTTCTTAATAATGGGGGAATGGAATCAAATATTGGAGGCTTCAATTCTCCCATGGAGTGGATCGACCACTTTCCAATTCAATTGACCCTGCAGCCAGATAAGCTTAAAGGGGGTTCTCCCTTTAGGTTCGAAAAAATGTGGATGAGAGACCCAAGCCTTTATGATCAGATAGCGATTTGGTGGAAAGAGGTATGGATAGGCAACCACTCTCACCTGTTTGCCTTCCAAAGGAAGCTGGCACATATGAAAACAAAATTGAGAATTTGGAATAAGGAACATTTTAAAAATATATTCGAAGAAAGTGATAAGATAGAAAGTGAGCTAAAAATCTTAAACGAAAAAATAATCAAGGATGGTATGGGGCAGGAGGAGTTCAAGAAAGAAAAGGTACTCTTGGAAGCTCAATCTGAATCTCTAGCAAGGCTGGAATGCCACTGGAAACAAAAATCACAGGAGCAATGGCTTCACAAAGGAGACAGAAATACTAAATTCTTTCATAACTCAACCTTGGTTAAAAGAACTGTGAACAAAATATCAAATTTGGTGCGAAATGATGGGTCCATTGCTAAAACAGATTAGGAAATCAATCAGGAAACCGTGGGGTTCTTCGAAGCACTCTTTAAAAAAGAAGATCAAATGGATTTTGGTGCAAGAGAGGAATTCATCAGATATATTCCGAAATTGATCTCAAATAATGAAAATTCGGAACTCTCAAAACCCATAAGTATGGAAGAAACGAAGAAGGCAAATTTCCAACTAGGAGCAGACAAGTCCCCAGGTCCGGATGGTTTCCCGGCCTCTTTTTTTCACTCTTATTGGGAAATAATTAAGGAAGATCTTGTCAAGGCAGCAGACGAGTCAAGGAGGAAAAAAGTAATGTTAGGTGCAATCAACCACACATTCATTGCACTTATTCCAAAAAAGGAGGCAAGCAGCTTGGGGGAGTACAGACCTATTTCCTTGTGCAACACTATATACAAAATAATCTCGAAAATTATAGCCAATAGACTCAAATCGGTTATAAATAAAATCATCTCAGAAGAACAGAGTGGATTCATATCGGGCAGGTCAATTGTGGAAGGGATAATCGTGACTCATGAAACCCTACATTCTGCAAGAAAGGTAAGATAGCCAAGTATGATCCTGAAATTGGATATATTAAAGGCCTATGACCGGGTGGATAGGCAATTCTTGCTTGATGTGTTGGATGGATTTGGCTTCGAAAAGGAAATAGTAAGCTGGATCAAAAGCTGTATATTTGGGCCGAGATTCTCAATACTAATAAATGGTGTAGGTCAAGGATTTATAGACTCTACCCGGGGGTTAAGACAAGGAGATCCCCTCTCCCCATTTCTCTTTATAATTATGGCTGAAGCCCTGGGTAGGAAAATAAGCCAGGCCAGAGAAGAAGGTTTGTGGAAAGGTATCGAGGCCACCCCGGGAGTAGGAGCAAGTACCCATCAACAATTTGTGGATGATACCATCCTCTTTGGATTAGCCACAAGAACGGAGGCAAAAACGATTAAAGGAATATTGACCAAGTATAGCAAAGCTTCTGGCCAAGCCATTAACTGGAGGAAAACTGAAGTTTTTTTTCTTAACACCCAGCCTAGCCTCCAATGCGACCTTGCAAAAATCTTGGGAATCAAACCGGCCAGTCTTCCAGGAAGATTTCTAGGTATGCCTCTTTTTACCAGTTCTAATCGACTCTCCTTCTGGGACAGAGTAGTAAATAATTGTAAAACCAAAATGGAATTATGGAAAGGCAAATGGTTATCTTCAGCTGGGAGGCTCATCATGGTTAAAATAGTTTTAGCAGCAATCCCCATCTATTCAATGTCTTGTCTAAAAATACCGGAAGGGATAATGGACCAACTAAACCAAATAATGAGGAAGTTCTTCTGGAATGGCCTGGAAGACCTAAACAAAATTCCCCTTCTAGCTTGGGATAAGGTTTGCAAACCTCAAGCCTTGGGTGGTGCAGGAATTAGGCAATTGAAATTAATGAACATGGCTATGGGGGCTAAATTAGTCTGGCAAATGTACACAAGCAACCAAAAATGGGTCAGAATCCTGAGAAGGAAATATCTGGATTTAGATGAGCCTATAAGCATAATCAGAGCTCTCAACCCTCCAAGAGGGTCGGCTATCTGGAATTTTATTTGTGACTACAGAGACATAATTTACAAACATGTTACATGGGAAATACATGATGGTCTATCGACATCATTTTGGGAAGATTCATGGAACGGCCTCGCCAAACTAAACAATATGTAGGGCCTGGAGGTTATCAAGGAAGAAACTACCAGAGCGTGGGGTCAAAAGATAATCAATTATGGAGGGTACATATGGGAAGACGGAGTTAAGAAATGGAAATGGAGAAATTTAGATTCACTCAATGCCCCTGAAGCTCAAAAAAATGCTCTAAAAAGGATAATGGAAGTAAGATCCTTCCCGGCCAGTGATGGGGAAGATGTGCTAAGGTGGATTGCCTCTGCAGATGGGGAGTATAAAGTAAAATTGGGCTACAAACTCAAGGAAAACAGTATGCCAAGGAAAACATGGCCTACCTCTTTATGCTAGGGAGGAGATGTCTTGCCAAAAGCGGGTGTTTTCTTACGGTTAGCATCTCAAGGCAGGATTCTTACTCAAGACAGAATCTCCAAGTTAGGTTTCAGAGGACCCAGCAGGTGTGTACTATGTAAACATTAGGCAGAATCCGCATCCCACCTCCTGCTCTCATGCCCCTGTGCGGAATACTGTTGGAAACACATCCTCCGAATGCTAGACTTCCCCACCCCCTTTGCTTCAAATCTATGGGATTGGCTAGCGGCGTGGCCATCGAAGCTACATAAAGGTATCTTCAGCAATATATGGCGAATAATTCCTTCTACAATTTGTTGGGAATTATGGAAGGAACGAAACAGACGGATATTCCAAGAGCAAGCGCTGGGAAGAGATCTTTTAGTTGGAAGAATTACTAAGGCAATCGTAGAACTAACAAACACCGCTGCAAAAAACATTCCCTTCCCCAAGAATGTCTTCTCCAGTAAGGACATCGATCTCTCAAACAAATTCTATGGACTTCATATCCCTTCCGTTTCAAATAATCTAAAGGTCCCTCAAAAGACAGAAATCAGGCGAGGTACAGTCTGGCAACATCCGCAACCCGGGTGGATAAAAATAAACTTTGATGGCGCCTCCATGGGTAACCCAGGAGCAGTTGGTATCAGTTGCGTGGCTCGAGATTGTGAGGGAAAGGTGCTAGCTCAAGAGGCAAAAAATATAGGTGAAGCATCAAACAATCTGGCAGAAATTAGAGCAGCACTGTGTGGCATCGAACTAGGAAAAAAGCTTGGAGCTTCAAAAGTTCATCTCGAGGGCGATTCGCTAATTATAGTGAATGCCATAAGAAGCAATTTTACCCCAAATTGGCTACTACGAAGATGGCTAAACCCAATTCGGACATTGATAACATCATTTGAAGAATTCCGTGTTAGCCACATATATCGAGAAGGAAATACCGTGGCTGACACTTTGGCTAAGCATGCGGCCTCGGAGATGCAGGACGGTTTAGCAGGAGACAACTAAGATTATACGTGGGAAGGGTCTTCTCTAATAATATAAAAACAAGGTTTTGATTATGATGTTAATAGCCCTCTGTTCACTGCATTGCGCGGGCCCTGGAAGTCGAAGGGAAGAAGGTCCAAGTAGTCGAAGATAAATGGAAGTTAGTAGTAATTAGTATATATGTTAGCCGATAGGATAGGAGCAGTATAGTAGAGCTCCTGGTATGCAAGTACTGTTGAAGAAGATATAGTTCTGCAAGCCCATGATGTAAATCCTATTTTGGCAATTAATATATAAGGTGCTGGCCTTACCAGTTATTAATCTATCAAAAAAAAGAATAAGACATTTGGTAGAGGTAAATGTTGGTGGGTGCTAGTTTTAGAAACCAAATTGCAAACATGTTTTGAGTTATGCTTATTTTGAAAACAATAGTGCAACTGTGATTTTATTTTCTTTTCTTGAAATTTTTCACATTATAACAACAATTTACTACAATGGGTTGTAAAGAAGCTTATTGGGTACTATTGTGCATACAATTGCAAGAAATAGCAAAGCTCAGGTCTACTGCTAAGGAAATGGAATGATGTAAATAATTTTCTAGCTAAGAGCAATTAGAAAAAGAGAGATAAACCTGTCATCAACAAATATGCAACTAGATTGAGGTACTCCTAGTTGTTCTGCAACTCCCAAGTATGCTTCAATTTCAGGTTTCCGCTTTCCTGAATTTGGATTGTTTATTTATGTTAGGCCATCAATCAAACTAATTATAATTACTTTAATGATTAAGTTTTCAGTTACAACAAAAGCACATCTACATCCAGTAACTTGCTTAACAACTCAAGTAACCATCATACATGAAAGTGATCTAAAGAAATCTGTTGGGAAAAGCCTAGAAGGGTAATGATAATAGACAATTGTTCTCATTTCAATATTTTGAACAATAGAAGATCCGTGTTCCTTGCTATCTTACCAAGTGCATTTGATATGCTTTGTTAAGTAGAAGTAATCTAGTTCCATTTTGAACGTATTGTCATATGTATTGACTGACAGGAAATTCATCACTACAGTAATTCGTGAAATCTCAGCTATTGTTTAATTGACAGTGATCACGAATGTTGTTTGAATTTGCATGTCCACAAATAGACAGTTCATGTTTCCAGCACTAAACTTTAGCTAAACTAGGAAAGGGAAACCCATTCTATCAAAATGTTTCCATAGTTTTTCTTTGCTTTCATGGTGGGGTAAAATATATCATGTTTCTTTGCTTACATGCTTGGTATAAATATTTTATCTAAGCATAGAAGAAACAAGAACTAGCCTCAATTAAACTAAATCTCCATCAACATGGAATTGAGAACAATATCTAAAGTTGATCCCCAACTATTTAAGCAACACTTTTATTTGACTAGTAGATATTTAGTTATTCAAAGTGTTCTAATAATTTCTTAGAAAATACTAGATGATAGTAGCAATCTCCTTCAAGGAAAGACACATGTCCTATTCAAGTAATTGCAATGTTTTATGTAATAACTGGAATTTAAGCTGCAACTTGAACGTTAGTTATGGCTGATATTAATAACAATTAATTTGAAAAGATATAACATTATCCTTGGAAAGTACAGTTAACCATGATGCCCTGGCTACCAACAAAAAAAGTTTTTATACTATTGTGATTCTTAAGGGTTGGTTGACATTGCTAGGTATATGGAATATATAGGATAAAAGTGGTTTGTGATCTAGACATATAATTATGATGGACAATGGTTTGTTGAAGGAAAAATAATGTTCACAAGACAATTTCCCTATTAACTCCTAATTAGAATGATTGTGGGAAATTTTGATTGGCTGATTGATTGTGACCAACGCTTGTGACAATGTGTGAAGAGTATAAGGACCAAAATGGTGGCTCAGTTTTTGTGTTGAGGATGAAGGAGAGCCCGAAAATGTATCTGAGAAGAGGCAGGTTGAAAAAAAAGTGCAACAGCTATGGTAAAGGAATTTAGGTGATAGTCTAGAAGTGAGTTTGCAAGTGAATTACAAGTGGGATGGAAATTGTGCAAATGGTCAATAGTTATCTTCTAGTTGCCACAACACTGTTGTGCTTATTTTTGTAATCACCTATTGAGTAATGCATAAATTGCTATTGTGAAAAGAAATTATTGACATGAACTGATTTCCATCTCATTTGGTAATGGTTGAATTAACATATCTTAGAATTATCAATATATGGGATTTTGTTTCTTTAATGCCACAAGAACGTTTGTAAGATCATCCAAGTGTCTCAAAATTTCCAAACAACCCATGTAGTGGATGGCATTGTTGGACCAAAGAAAGTTGGTCATGTTTCTGAAAACAATGAACACATTCCACAAGTTTTAAAAAGGTTGCAAAAGGGGAGTAGAAATAAAATATCCCTGCATTGTAATGAAAAATTAATGCCAATCCTGTCACATGAATGGGCATCGTACTAAACAATGGGGTTTGCATGCATTGATATTCTTTTTTATTACAACAATGACAAAGCTTTAAAATGAGGTACCCAAATTTCAAACACCAAAGGTTCCTAATTGTCAAGTAGTACATTCAGTCAATGCACCTCAAATGCAAATCTAATTTGATCAGATAAATGGTCAATTCCATTTGGTTGAGTGGATCAGTCATCAAAGCAGAGACAAAGAATCTAATTCAAAACAGAGGAAGGACAAAATGGAAGGATAAGTCGCCAATGAAATGATTGGCTGGGGACAAAATAGTTTTACTATTTCAGCATTAGGTGAATACCTCATACATTTGATGAGGCACAGCTTACCATTTCAGCTAGGGCCAAATGATAGTCCATGCACAACAAAACAGAAAGACCAAGACTCTTCCAGAAGTTGAATTGGTCCTCCTTCCATCTCTTTGCATAGGAGATGTTCCAGTTCCTATTGTCAACTCTTGCTCTCATCCTTGCACATAAATGCAACCATTGCAAAATCCCCACTTGTTTTGAATGATATTTTTACAATTTTTTCAGTTTGACACATGTGGACATTTTCTCAAATTGCTGTCATACTTACGGTTTCAGATGGTTTCAGGACTCTTCTCACAACACAATATTTTCAATATAATGAAGATTCATATTCTATTCATTACATTTTGAAGCTCATACCTCACATGCTAAAGACGCTGTTTTTATACAAACTGAAACTACAGAATGCTTTAACATTTACAGTCTGATATATATAAAATATGCTCATTATATATGCAGACCTGGTAAAGGACAGGCCGTACTCTTGGAGGATTCCATGCCTTGCACAAGGAAACCACACAAACCTTCAAAGTATATAGATGCCTTCAGCCTGAGCATGACTTCTTAGTCCGAGCAGCTAATATGGACGCAGCCTCAAATGAATAGTTGTCGGCACCATCCTCCTTGATATTGGATGCCACCAAAGTTAGAACAGACCCACGGATTCCTTTTTGTCTTCCCACGCGGCCCTTTGTTGATCAGCAGACATGTATATGGCACCGCGTTTCAACAGGCAATGTGTAAAGTACCCTTCCCAGTGTGTGTCGTTTTTCAATTGTTTTTCAGTTTGATAGATGAAACATTTTATCAAACTTAATATATTGCATGTGCAAATGAGATGACAACATTCAAATGAAAAGTTCATACAATCTGGAAAATCAGTTTAGTCATTTCATATCTCATGCATTTTCAGAGCAACAACTGAAATGAACTTAATCATCATTCCTATCAATATCTCCTACTCAAAGACATCCCAAAGCAATACTGACAGTGTATCTCAGAATGATACCATAACAGGTATATCATAACAGCCTTTTACAAATAATAGCAGTGTTTGAACAATTTGGTAGCTGATCTTGAGTGTTAGGAATCACCAACCATCGACCTTGTAGGAGTTTAATGAAGAAGAAGCTACAGGAACTCTCAGTAAACCTTCAGACCTTATTAGTAGACCTGTAGCAGCAATCTTCTAAGGTCAAACAGCAAAAGGGAGCCTCTTTCCAACTCTCAATTACATATCTTAATGAGGTATAATGGTACTACCTTGAGTTGGGTTACTTGTTTCATCATTTAGTATGATTCTGAAGGTGTTTCCATATTGTAATCAGTAGGATGCATATGTGCTAACGTTGTAAAGCTTTGGACGGTTAAACCACCGAAAGCTTTAATTTACTATGCACTCTCCTTGGTAAGCACTAGATGGTAGTGCCGTCGGTGGGTTTAATTTGATTATTTGCTCATGTACTAATCCCACTGAATAAGTGGCTTTTCCGCTGAATAAGTGGATGAACTTTGGTTTCATGTAGTTCCCATTGAATAAGTGGATGATTCTCTTTTCATGATTAGCTTGCATCCCATTGCATAAGTGGTTTTGGTCAGCTAGCCACCTGATGCTTTCATTTCCTGCAATTTGTAATTCCCACTAAATAAGTGGATGTTTCCTTATGTGCGAAGATTTCATACTCACCCCACTAAACAAGTGGTTCATTCCTAAAGTGTAGCATTGTAACCTTACCACCATATGCTCTCACCTTGCCCACATCAGGATTTGGGTGATCAAAAAGTGGAAAGGAGTATACTTCAATTGATCATTTTTGATTATTGGCTAACGTTAACAAGTTGTGTAGCTTTGAAAAAAATAAATGGTGGATTATTACACTTGCAAACCCTACGCACTAATCATGTGGCCTTAATACAAAATCTCTGTCATGTCGAATACGCATTTAGACGCCTTAGCATATAATGACTACTCCCCCATAATGCCCAACACCTCATCTAACTACCTCAGGTGATCCTCCCATGTCTTGTTGTATATAAGATCATCAAAAAACATTAGGAGAAACTTTTGCAGCTACTTGTTGAAGATGTGATTCATGCAAAACTGGAAAGTGGCAAAAGCATTGGTAAACCCAATTGGCATGACCAGGAACTCATAGTGCCCATAGTGGCACTTGAACATCATCTTATGTATATCCTACTCCCTAACCTTGATCTGATGGTTTCTTGATCGAAGATCAATCTTCGATTAGTAGATTGCCCCATGCAATTCATCCGACAACTCATCAATCCTAGGGATAGGATATCTATTTTTGATAGTTTTCTTATTCAGGGCCCGATAGTCAATACACATTCTCATAGTTTTGTCCTTCTTTACCAAGACCACTGAAGAAGCGAATGGACTAGAACTAGGTCTGATATGCCCCATGTCTAACAACTCCTTGATGGCCTTCTGGCACCCACCGTGGGGCACGAGGCAAGAAAACTTCAAGAAAAGCTTAACGCTTTTATTTCACGGGAATGACACTCTGGCATCCTATTGCATGATCCACATAGAGGCAATGGATGATAACAATAATGCTGACAGGCGATGTCCACCCCCATTACCTTGGGGTAATAACATTGGACCTTTGGCTTTTGAGGTAAATCATGAGTTACCTAAAGGGTCAAGGAAGCGTTTTCCTCGGTTTCAAGGCGATGGAACTCAACACCCGGAGGACCATTTTTCTGCGTTCACAACGGCTTGTGCTGTCTTGCACGTGGCGCATGAAGACATCGCGGTGCGTCTCTTTATTGAGACTCTTGCGGGAAATGCTGCCGACTGGTTCAATCACTTGGCGCCAAGCAGTATCACAAGTTGGGCAACTATGAGCGAGAAGTTTTTAGCGAGATTCAAGCCCGTTGAAGACAATCATATGTTGTTCGCCCAACTCACAAATTCAAAGATGGAACACAAAGAACACATGAGGGATTTTGTGGCAAGATTTAATCGTCTTGTTGCAAGAATTTCTTCTACATTCGATCCATCACCGGAGATTCTGATAAGCTGTTTCATAAATGCTCTTCCATCAGAGATAGCCTTCTTCGTCAAGATGGCCAAAGCAACAGAGTTGAAGAGTGCACAAGAACACGCCATTGAGTTGGAGGATAATATGATCACTTCCGGCTTGATGAAAGTAGATTCTATCAAATCTCCAGTTCAGCAACCGTACCAGCCAAAGAGAGACAATCTTCAGCCACGGTTGCCAACATCTCCACCAAGATCAATGATTGAGGCTGCACTCAGTGCAGTATTTTGTCCTTTCCATGACATTGATGAACATACCGAATCCACATGTCCAGAGAACCTGAGAATGATCCAAATCATGGGATACACTGAAGCTGCTCCCAATTCTAGTTTTGTACCAACACCAAGTTCGAAGGTTGTTTTACCACAGATGGACAACTTCGATGGCGACTCCGCAGTGGGATACTTTGATGAAGAACCCGCAAATCAAGAAGAAGAAGAAGTATACCGTCAGTACACTCCTCCTGTGTTTACACGTGATCAACACTTCAAAGCACAGAAAGAAGAAGAAGAAAGGCGGAAATCAAACGAAGAGGGTGAAGAAGTGCCTCTCACTTCTAAACCCAAATCTTCACATGCGATTACTATGCCAGTTGCTCAAGAGACGTCTTCAGCAAATTTTGACATCGTAGCTTCCATGATGAAGACCAAGGTACAAATCTCGCAACTGGAATATCTTCAGGATCATCTAGAAGAATTAGATCAGATTCTTAAGGTCGTAAAGGAGCAGGCTATGCTCAAGTCATCTGTTCCAGCAGAAGCAAAGCCCAAAACGGATCCTGGTAATTGTGTAACTCTATCAAAAATAAAAGTTGAAGACCAAAACATTCTTTGTTTTGAAAAGAGACCGACAGAGAAGACAAAGTCATGGACAATACAGTTAGATGGAGATTGTTCAAAATTTTTAGAAGAAGGGGAATTGATCATATCCCCTAAAGAACAGTTGAACCCAGTTGCACATTTCCAGCAATTGGAATTCAAGGAGGTGCTTTTGCAAGGCCTCAAAGATGCCGAAGACATGGGAATCAAACTCCTATGTGTTAAAGGTGATGTAGAGCTGATCAATGAGCCGGTCAAAGGATATTATCAGATTAGAAAGGATCACCTACGGCATTACAGAAATCGAGTTTGGAACTCGATCGACTGGTTTGAAGAAATCAACATCCCAAGGATGGACGATAACAGAACTAATACCTTCGGGGTATTAGATTTCCCATTTGCATCATATTCTGATTTTTGTCAGAATACCTTTGCATGGATATATGAATACCTAAGAATTTTCATTCCAGAGGGATTGCCTCTCGCAATTCCCATCAGAAGAGAAGTCAAGCCTTTCAGGCAGAAACGACATTCGTGGGAGGCTCTTCCCCGCTGCCATGCAGCGGATAATATCTTAAGCACTTCAACCCTCCGGGGGAGGAGTAATATTGTAAATATTTTGTAAGTATTTTTATGCTTTATCGTTATGTTGTTTTGTTTTTCCCCGTTCTGTGTTGTTATGTCGTGTATTAGGTGATTTAGGTAGTCTTGTTTTAGGTGATTTTTAGGTTAAGTTTTTAGGAACTTTATGTTTTAGGTGATTAGGAAAGTCCTGACTCCATATACCCAACTTATAAAGTCACTGGTCTACGAAACACCGAGATTCTAGGGATCTCCTATGCCGTAAGTATCCGACATGGTCACCAGACGGAGCCTAATGTTGTACCCAAAACCAAAATTTTTGCTTCACTAAGGCATTTGCTTAATTGAGTCTTAATCTTGTTAAAGTGTTGTCAAAAGGTCGTTTTTGGGGTTTTCAAATATGGAGTTGGTGTCAGTACTATGTCAGTCTGTTACTGAAGAGATTTTAGAAAAATGAAAATCTGAGCGAAAAACGTCAAAATTTTCTATCTCTGGAGAAGGGAGCACATTCTGAAATGGGCGCCCTATCTTTTTGGGGCTCAGATCCTGTTTTTAGGGTTTGTCACCTCCAGCAGACATTTGTCCGGCATCACGTCAGCTTTGCAGTGAGCTATCAAGCCTGTCAAACGGACCTGTTTTGAGCAAGTTATGGAAGATACAATGCAAATCGAGGCGAAAGCAAGAATTGGCTAACACTGGAGAAAAGCGCAGCTTTTCAGAAAGGCGCCCATCTTTTTGAGGTGCCAGACGTAGGTTTTTGACTGAATGTCATCCAAGACGTTTATCTTACATTCGTTCAAGCTTCGCGACGCATCCGTCAGAGGGTGAATCTGAGTTGCTGAAGCGCCTGAACCTGAGGTCAAACGTTGGGTCAAATCTCAGTCAAACTATCAGAAGAAAGAGCAAAAGAGCACATTTTGAGAAAGGCGCCCAAGCTTTTCAGGCTTTAATGCTTTCTTTTTGATGATTTCAGATATTCAATGTGTCCGTGTTACGTTCAGCTTTCCGTTGCCTGTCTCCGTCAGATCAGAAGATGTCTCGTCAGCTTGCAGTGGAAGTTTTTATATTATTTTTGTCGTTTCCAGAAATGGCTAAGTCTGGAATGAAAAGAGCAACTTTTGAAAGGGGCGCTCTTGTTTTTCACACCTCAGATGACGTTTTCTGGGGAAATGTGCCTTTGCAGATGTCGTGCAGAACGAGCTTGGCTTCGCAGTGAACCTGAGTTCCAGTCCTGAAAGTTGATAAATCAGAAGTTATGAAGGATTTTGTTTTTCCCTTCGCTCGAGATGCGTATTGAAATTTCAGATTCGTCGTGGTGCGCGCCAAAAGGCACTTTGATTTTTGAGCCTTCTGATGTCGGGCTTTTTATGACATGCGATCAAGATATCATTTGATCGCTTTTACTCAAATTCAAGAATGCACCGTACCTAATCGGAGAAGTCAGTCAACCAGTATCAGAGGATGAACAGAGGTCCCGGCAGAGGTTTTAGCTTAAATTTTCATAAAATTTGGCTAAGTCTGGAATTCGCCCAAGAGTTCAAATTTGAATTTTCGCAAGTGAGTTGAATGGACGCCTTAACTGGAGTTCTGACTGCAGTTAGACTGAACGATTTTTGGGTTGTCATCTTCAGTTCATATGTTTGCATGTGGAGTGATCTTTCAGTTTGCATGTTAAGTTAACTGGTTTGCATGTTCAGTTAACTACCTTGCATGTTCAGTTAACTTGGTTGCATGTTAAGTTTAACTGAAGATTACCACTAAAAGTCAACTGAAGTTTACATGCATGGCGAATTTTGGTCAAAATTATGAGATTTTAGTGAAGATGGCGCTTCATCAAATGTTAACTGAAGTTCAAAAGGGACGAAGTGAAGCATGAAGCATTATTTTGTGAAGCATGAAGCATTTTTAGTGAAGTATGGCAAATTTGAAGTTGATAACTTCACTCATGAAAGGGTCGCTATTTTTAGTTTTTGAAAAGTGAAGCATGAATTGGTGAAGATGGCGCACTTTTCAAGGGAATGGCAACTTTAGTTTGAAAAGGGTTGCTATTTTTAGATTATATTTGATTAAAGCATGAAGTTGGTGCATTCTTGAAGGCTAACTGAACTTCCAAAAGGCTAGCTATTTTTAGCTTATTATTGCATGAGTTTGGCGAATCTCTTATCCCATTCTTATTGTTAACTGAAGTGTCAAAAGGGCACGCCTTAGGTCAAGTTGATGAATCCAAAGAGAAGTTGAAGGTGGCGAATTTGATAAGATTCTAACTGAAGCTAAAGTCGCATGTTTGAGTTTAAACTAAAGATGTGAAAGGAAAACCCTAATGCGTCCACTTATTGAGCTTGTTTGAGTTCTAGTTAACTACTATGAAGACCAATAAGAAGCCTAGCGCCATTTTTAATGCATGCTTTGTTTAGTGCGAATTTCTTATGATGAAATTCTATATATTTCCAAGATGGCGTCCATTATTGCATCATCTTTTGCTCTGAAAGCTTGTATTCTTTTGAGCGACCAGCAAGCTTAAGGTGATTCAGGTGTCAGTTTTCAGTGTTCTTCGAAGCTACGAGCTCAAATTCTTCAGAGGAAGTCAATTCTAGACTTCATTTCCACTTTGCATGCAGGTTTTATAAAGATTTGAAGAAGAAATTTGCAGATTTTTCAGAAGCAGACAAGCAAAACTTTCTATCTTCTGTCTTATTTCTTCTATTTCTCACCTTAGGTACTTTCTTCGCATGCCAGAGTAATTCAACACATTTTCAGAATCTGTTCATCTGGGTTCTCATATTTCAGCGTTTGCAACAAGACCCACTTCTTAGATTTTTTCGAGAAAATCGCCCCGTAGCCTTCATTCTGAAGCTCTGAGCCTTTTTCCGAGAATCTCTTTGCATGTGGGCTTGAATCACATTTTTTCCAAAATCCAGCTATTTGGGTTTGTTCAGAATTCAGTTGTGCACAAAACCCATGTTCCAGAATTTCTTCGAAAATTTCTCCTGTCAGAAGCTATTTTTAGCCTTCTTCAGAGTTTTTCAGAAAGTTCTTCACACATATTCGACTTTACAGTCAAAAGTCACCATTTTCAAAATGCAGTTCAATCTCATTGATTACAAGGTGAAATCAGTCCTTACACATAATTTCACCAAGACTTCAGATACGGACCTAAATCATGTTTATCCAGTGGTCAATCTGAGCAGTTTAGAAGGTGTTAGCAGCAATTCGATGAGGAATCTTGAGCATTCCGGGTTGCTGGCAGCGGCATCCATTCCTATTTCTATCTTCGATCTTGAGTTCGTACTTGCTTGCATTAAGCATTATGACTCGTCTTCACGACAGATCAGATCGGTTGATGGAAGAGTGGTTTGCAGTCTCAAGCCGAAGGACATAGAAAGATGTTTTGCTATTTCTCCTCGCTCAGATAACTTTACTGTTGATCTTGAAGCTTGTGAGAAGATATGGGACGCTGATCATCAACGTTCACAGAGAAAGGTTGCTCAGAAATGGTTGACAATTCAGAAAACTAACTTGCCTAAGAAGGTTGGTCGTGGTGAATTTAAAGGAGAAGTTGCTGTTTTGATCACCTTACTCAGTCGAGTTACCGGCCAGTCAGATGCTAATACTTTCCGTCCATGGATGTTCTACCTGATTACCAGAATCCTTGATGGCACAGAGCGTTTTGACTGGGCTATGTTAATTAGTGATTGCTTACATCAGCAAATTTTTAACTTTCTCAAGCATCACGAGTTTCATATGATATCTTATTTGGTCTACTTGGTGGCATTTCAAGGTAGTTTCAGACTTCTTAAAACCAATGGTACTCTCGGTGTTCAGCATATTCATGAGTATTATCCACAGCTAGAGTTTTCTCAGTCTGAGCAGGACTTCCGAGTGGTGAATGATCACTTTGCCATGAGAACCGTGAGGGATCTTGATGATGAGATGCACATTCGTATTTCAGCCGAGGCCAAATCAGCAATGGAGAATTGGGCAGATTGGTTCATACAGTTTCCTACTTTCACATACCTCCGAGTTTATGGTTATGTTGGAGAGCCTCTGATGTTGCCGAGATATCCGTCAGACAAGATTGTCTTTATGGAGTTCCTCAGGCAAATGCAGCACGTTCACTTCTTTCTTCGTAGTCGTCATAAGGCTGCGGCAAATTTTCCATTCTCATTGGGAATTTTCACATGTGATGCAGCAACAGATGCCAGGCGTACGTCTACTGAGATAGAAAGGTTCAAATTCAAGCCTTATACTGAGAGGCGTTCCTATGATCCTCTTGGACATTATGCAAATCGGTTAGAGCGAGGGATTGCACATACGCCAGAACTTGAAGACTTCTGGGCAAATTGTGAAGATGAATTCGAGGTCCGTCGTCGTCACTACTGTAGACTTACTGTTGGTCAGCTCTCTGATTACTTGTCAGAAGATGTTGATGGTTTGTCAGATGATGATGGTGAAGTTCTTCTCAATTCTTATGTTAAGGATCAAGTTGCTAGGCAGCCACTTCGCTCACCTGATTGGTATGCTAAAGAGAATACTTCTATTGAAGAGGTTTCCAGATCAGTTATCAAGACTAGTAAGTTGTTCTTGGAGAGCAAGCGAACACGGAAGTCAGTTCCTGTAGCAGAGCCGCCAAAGGATGTTTCTTCGTTGCCTTCTACTTCTAGAGCAAGACCCAGAGTTAAAGCCATTATAATACCTCCGGAAGGAGTTAGACTCAGTGGAAACACAGGGAAAAGAGCTACTGGTAAAAGGAAGCAGAAACAAATTGAGAATATTCCTGAGATTCCAGTAGAGACAGTTATTCAAACTGAGCCTCACGTTTCACTTCCTAGTTCACCTCATGTTCCGCCTATTGATATAGATTCTGAGCCTGAGCCACAAATTCAAGCAGGATCGGAGACAACTGAAACACCACAGGTTGATACATCAGGGACAGTCTCTCCACGAATTGAAAATATTGTTCAGTCTTGTTGGCTCGAAAAGTCTTTAGGGAGACAAAGGCGTGAACCATCATACAACCTTGATTTGTCAGAGTTTGGTGAGCCCTATCAGAGGAAATCAAACAAGAAGATTAAGAAGCAAGTGCACATCGAAAAGACCCCTGAATCAGAGATTGTGATAGAAGTTGCAGTGCCTCCAGAAGGTAAAAGCTTGGATGAGGTCGAAGTGGGTGACTTTACATTCACTAAGGCAAATCTTGGCAGGACCACACGAGAGACAGATGTATCTCTTCTTAAGATTGTTACCAATAATCTTGAAGAGCGTATCAGGAAGGATGGAGAAGATAAGGCTTTACTCAAAACTGAAATTAGTCAACTTCGTCAATACATTTCTGATCTTGTTCATGGGAATCCAAATAGAGCACCTGTTCTTACTCAGCACACACCTGCAGAGAAACGAAAATTGGATCAGTTAGTCAGTCATGGCAGACTTTTGGATGATTGGATTGACAGTTTAGTTGCTGCTGGTAAGACTCTTCTTGCAGATTTATATCAGTTGAGGAGTGAGGTACACAAACTCCGTCAGGGTATTCAGTTGCTGGATATTGCAGTTGCAGAGAGCTTGGCAAAGGATCGCGTTCTTGTATCTCAGTTATCAGTTGCATGCGATGCTTTGGAGGAGATCGAAGATCAAGAGAAAGTCTTCACTTGGAAAGAGCAGCACCTTCTCAGACCAGAAATATGTGAGAAAATCTCTTCCAAGTTATTTTCACTGAAGGATGACGTAGTTGGAGTGCTTGCACTTGTCAGTGGCTTCGTTGTTCAGATCCCGTGTCATTATCTTCTCGAAGATGGCACGCAATAAAGTCGCCAACGGCTACCCTATCCTCTCTTGATCAAAGTATCTAGCACGCTAAGATTGCGAGAGAGTTCGTGCGTTCAACTCCAAGGTTCCTTCAATGCGAATAGTCTCAATTGGCTCGATGTGATTTGCTGGTATTTCAAGGGGACTTACGGAATTGTTCGGCAGCGGAGAAAGGAATTCAAATGCTCGAAAGATTTGTCTATGAAGTTCTTGTTTCCTGAACTAACTTGAAAGTACTGAATTTAAAATGCAGGGTTTAGAGAGCTCTAATCTACTCTAAGGCGTGGACATGGCGATCAATTCTCACAAGCTTCAACCAAGCTCTGCTTTGCCTCGCTTCGGACAGCCTCCACAGAACCGGTGCAATCTTCAAAGGAGTAGCTCAAGGTGTTCAGATCACAACTTAGCATGAAAATACCATCACAACAACGCATATAAACATACAAATCATGATCGAAGTTAAGTACATGATATTCCAGTTGACCACACAAGGCACATTCACCATCAGCGAACACACTAGTGGTATGGATAGACGAAGTTTGCTCAAATTGAAGACCACATTCCACAATTACTATCTACTGCTTGCATGAAATGAAACTTATTCTACTTTAAGTCACTACTCGAATCAGAAGGACGAAGAAACCTTGCTAGCTACTCACAACAAAAGACGAAAATCATCATCAATGAAAATTCTTTTTATTGGGAGAGTGTTCACAACAATTTCTTACAAAGTTTTAAGGAAAAACTTTCCTTCTTCAACTACTCTATCAATCTATACTAAGCTACTTCTAATTTGTCTCTCTATTCTAATCTCTACTGTCCGACTCTAAACTAATCTCTACTGAGTTACAAATGAGGGGGACTCCCCCTTTTATAGCTGGCCAAGTCCAATGGACGACTCAAATTACAATCGGCTGGATGGCCAGGATCGTGCCACCTCAGCCCTAAACAAGGTTCACCCTAAAACCGCCACCAAGAGGAGTGGGGTAATAAATGAGTCATTAATGTCCATCTTCCAAAAGATTCTCGTCTGGAAACACATTCACACTGTTCTTTTTCCTGACTGCAGACTTGATCAAATAAATTCAACTACAGGCACGTTCTTGATCTAACTTCAAGGCGACAACTTCATTCTTCTGCTTGATGATGATTTTCAACACTTGGGTCTTCATCTTTTCTTTTATCCTGGACTTAGAAATATTTTCTTGTCATCTTTTTCTCTGAGTTGAGTGCACGTTTGAGTCTTCAAGGAGAAACTCCAACACTTAGCCATTTCTCCCAACATCTTCCTTCATGATTTTATCACTTCAATTCATCGTGCTCTTGGCCCCGGCGTGCATCCTGCAAAACCAATAAAAAAAGAAGAGCATCAAAACACTTTATAATATAAAATCACCTAACTTACCTGACATCCATATTATGACTGCCTAGGTCCGAGTGATCTTTAGACCCAGTAGAGTTCATCGTTTTTCTCAAGTTTCACTTCATCTTCAAATTTCTCGTGCCTTGGCCAGATTTTCCCCTTAGAAATTTCATCACAAATTACCCAAGCATCCGTCTTGAACATTTGTTTCTCAGACTTAGAAACTTTTTAATCTTCTGCCTAGAAAATTCCATTCACCTGGCGTCCATCAAAATCCTCATCTCAAAATTTCCAGTGGAGTGTGGAAAGCTTTGAAATCATTTCCTCGTTGCAAAAATTCAATGCCCAGAAAAGTTTTCCTTCAAAAAAATGTGAAATTCATGTGTCTACCGACGAACGGGTTCATTTTAATTTTTTAAAATCTCAACTTAGGAAAATAATTTTATCCAAGGTTTTATTCAATTCCTCTGAGTTGGGCGTAATTTTCAATTTGCCATTCATCCATCATTTTTGAGCAAGATGAAGTCATCAAATGAAATATCCAAGGTAACTTTGCATATTATAACTCCTTCTTCAAGGCGCATTAATGACTCTCAACTTCTAGCTTCAACATTTAGAAAATCTTTCAAGTGTTCTCCCTCTTGTTAAGGTGCATATGATGCTTCACTCTTTAAGGCGCATTTGATACTTCACTTTTTGAGTTTTTTTTTTTACGCCTTAGACAAAATTTCCATGCACTCCAAGCTAAGGTGCAAATAGGGGTCTAAGCTTCTAGTTTTCCACGCCTTAGGATAATTTCAAACTTCTCCAACTTTCAAGGGCGCATTTGATAGCAGTAGCTTCGAGTTTGAGTGCCCTCTTAACTTGCTAAGGCACAAATGGTGGTGTGCACTTTGAGTTCAAAACACTTAGAATGGCGCATTTTGAATTTCCAACATTTGGATGTTTTACAACCTCCCCAGACCAAGGCGCTGAAGCTAGCTCCAACCTTTAGTTTGACTTGCCTTAGAATATTTTCTATCTTGATGTCTCCTTCTTGGGCGCATTTTGGGGGGCCTACTTCCAATCTTCAATACTTAGAATTTTTTTCTCATTTTTACTCCTTGCTGGACGCATTTTGATGGGGGAGCTTCCACTTTCAACACTTAGAACTTTTTAGCTCTCAACTTGTGATGGGCGCATTCCCACGTCTACTTTCATTTTCAAAGACTTAGAATATTTTAGGTTCTTTCTTCAACTTGGTGGGCGCAATTCACACATGGAGCTTCCAGTTAGGAAAAATTTCGAATTGATCTCACAAGCTAGGGCGCATTTCATGTCTGAGCATCAAATTTTGAACATCTGGTTAAAATCCAATCTTCCAAGTCTTTGGGCGCTGATGGAGGGGTCAACTTTCAATTTGAAGTGGGGCGCAAATGGCATGTCAAGCTTTTAATTTCATCACTTAGAAAAAAAAAATCTCGAAGTCAAAAGGAGGCGCAAATCACAAGGGGAGCTTTTAATTTGTAACGCTTAGAAGATTCTGAAGTTCTTTCAAAGTGGGGCGCATTTGACCCATGGAGCGTTCAAATTTCCACACTTAGAACCTTTTCAACTTCTTTCACTCCAAGGGCGCATTTAAGGTGGTCTCCTTTGAGTTTCTACACTTAGAATTTTATCCCTTCCATCTTCTCTTCAAGGCGCAAATGGGGTCCTGTACTTCCAATTTTATGACTTAGGCAAACTTTGAGTCTCCAAGCTCAAGGGCGCAAATGCAAGGAGGAGCTTTTAATTTTTTGCACTTAGTCAAATTCCAAGTCTTGGACCTCAAGGGCGCATTTGATAGGTCCTCCTTCCAGTTTTATGACTTAGAATATTTTAAGTTCTCCCTTCAAAGAGGGGCGCATTTAACCCATGAAGCTTTCAATCTCTAGACTTAGAATTTTTTTCATTGCTTCCTACATGATGGGCGCAAATAATCATGTGGGCTTTTATTTTTGATAAAATTTTATTCTTCAAGCTCCTAGGCGCCTGTGGAGGGGTCAACTTTAGATTTGTAACACTTTGACCTGTGAGCCTTCATTTTTGCCTTGGTAGAATTTTCATCTGTCTTCAGCGTTTTAAAGCAAGTTTTGATGCTGGAATTGAAAATTTATCAAACTTGACGTGTTTCGTGCCCTTTGCCAAGTTTAGGGTGATTTTCTCCTGCTAACCCTAATTTTCCCTGACTTTCTATTTTTAGAAAGTTCCTCGAATTTCGTGCTTTGAATTGACTTTTGACTCCAGAAAGCTTGATTTTCGCCGTGTTTTGAACTTCGTGGTGTGATCGTGCTGTTGGGGCCTAATGCCTGTCTGCACCTGCTATTTTTAGCAACCTGCTAAAAATAGTAATTGCTCAGAATGTCTTCAAATTTCACGTGTTGAATGCCAGAAATGTGGTGATTGCGGCTGGATGTCGCATCTGCCTGACTTTCGTGTTTCGCCCTTGAATTTAGGAAACCCTAACTCCTTTGTACCAACCTGCTAAAAATAGTAAGTGTCTGATTTTCCATCCTCTGCAACTCCGTTTGATCTGAAATTCGCGCCATAGGGTCTTCATTACTTGCTTGACTTGTACCTGTTGATGCCTTGTGCTGACCTGCTATTTATAGCATGTTTCTAGAGGTGGCTTACTATTTATAGTAACTGCTTGCTTCTGAGACTTCCACAACTCCGTTTGACTTGAAATTCGAATGACGCGCTCCTCACCACGTGACCTGCCTGTTGATATTGGCGCATGCGACTGACTTTCTATTTTTAGCTTTGTTAAAATGACTTACTATAAATAGTAAGTGCTTCGCTTGCCTTCAAATTTTACCAGCAGACTCTTTGAAAGATGCTGATCGCGGTGGTTTACACCGGTTTTCAAAAATTCTGACTTTTTACTCTTTTTGGGTCCCGAAGCTGGAAACCCTAATTGGTCTTGCATGCGTATCAAATGACCTCCGTTTGTTCTCGTTATTGTATTGCGATTAGCTCGTGATTCTGAAGTGCTGGGAGGCTGGCCGCCGATGCATCTGCTAAAAATAGCAAGTTCCTGAAGGAGTGATTATCTCGCTTTGCATGTCATATCATTGCGAAGCTCTTGAAAAACCCATAAAGAATATGCCGACATGCAAAGAAAACCCTGACATGCAAACCCTAAAAATAGCCTCGGAAGACTGAATTCTGAAAGTCGTTATCTCGCTTTGCATGTCACATCATCGTGAAGGTCTCTGAAAACCCAGAAGGAATCTCCAGACATGCGTCAAAAAACTTGGCATATAGGCTTTGAAATTGGCTCCGGAAGCTGAACTGCTAAAAATAGAAAGTCGTCCGTTTCAGCTCAAATTTTGCCATTGAGTAGCCCGATGTGCTCTGGATGTGGTGTGGCTGACGAAACTTCAAGAACGTTGTCGGAATGCCCTGAATTACACACTTACTAAAAATAGTAAGTACTCAAAATCTAATGAAACTTCAGTGGGAACTTGCTGAAAGCACACTGACAACAATGTTAATCTCAATTTTCAATTTATTTACTTCGTTTGACCTCAAATTGGCTAGAAAATTGAAAACCCTAATTTTACCGACTTGGCCAAAATTCAATTTTAAACTCAATGACAGGCACAATCTCGGAAAGATAGACAGTAGAAAAGAGAGACAACAACAAAACGACTGAAAAGCAAAGCCAAAAGTTCGGAACGAAGCAAAAATTTGGGGGTCCCCATTTGCAATGGGGCGATGTGTGGAAAAGGTCACAACACTACTGTGGAGTTGGGCTGCCCTACAGGAGCTCAAATAATTGAAGAATGTGATAGCTCCTATCAGGCTCTTAAGGATAGGTTGCTCCGGACAGAAGGGAAGTATAAAAGATTGAAGATAGAGTATAAGATGTTAATTGGCTATGTGCAACACTTGGCCCGTTCGTGTTGTTGGCATAACAACTAACACCTCTGGAGTGCGAGTTGGTATAGACAACTATGCACACTACGTGATGAGTGTTCTTCAAATTAGGAGGGGAAGCTCCCTTGTTGTGCATACAAAAGTGCTTGAAAAGTAAACTAAACTATATCCTGTCTTTTTGTTCCAGCTGTAAGAGGCACAAAGTTTGTAATAAACTCTATACATTGCAACTTGCAACTAAGTATTTTCTGGTTTCGCAAGACTTAACTACAACACACAAAACTAAGTAACTTAACTATCCAATCCCCTCAAGAATTCAGAGCATGAGGAAATAGAGTGGGAATGATTATTAGACGATAAAATGGGTACAAATTCACAACGTGAAGGCAAGGTGGCACGACTATCTGCTTTTCTGAATAGGCTTATTACTCACACACATCACACAATAAACTAAGTACAAATTCTCAACTTGAAGGCAAGGTGACACAACTATCAGCTCAATCTGAATAAGTTTATTGAACACAAAACACAAAGGATAGCCAACTAGGACAGTAAATTGCATAGGCGAGACACGCATACAATCTACGATCGAACTAGCCACTATATCTAACTAAGGCAAGCATTCACCATAATAATTGCACGAAACCCAAGTGGCATAACAATTCATTATCACAATAAATACTCATGAACATATACAGAATGAGCAATATTACAGGCAAGGTAGGCACAACATATATTTCTCTCTCGTGCAAAAGTCATGTACAAATGAGCAAAAGCTCTTATTTATAGACATCAAAGGTGTAGGGAACCCTAAAATCACCCTAAGTCAACTATAGTCTTGCAATGCATGCAAGATTTATTGCTAAACCCTAATAAAGCAAACTATACAGTTAACTGGTAAGCTACCATCAATTAACCGAGACAACTAATCTAAGTGGACAATGTGCAAGCATGCACGTCCTTATTAAAAACAAAGTTAACTTGAACACTACCATCAGTTAATGTAAACCCTAAATACAACTCCAAGTGAACAAAGATAATCCCATAATAGACATGTATGAGATGTGACAACGAGTTAACTTGAAAAGGTAACACCAAGTTTAACTCCTATGTTTAATGTCTATCCTGAGAGGTGGGAACTGATGTCTATTGGTCGTGATCTCGAGCAACCAATCCCTCAATGAGATTGTTAACTACATCACTGTCTGGAGCATTGATACTTTGCCGAAGTATGCTGTGTCTGTGCAGCATGTCCTCACCAACTGAGATTTGACACTGAAGTTCACCTCTGCTCCTGGTTGCTTCATCGAACAACGCTGACATGATTGTAAGCTAATCCATCTTACAACCAACGGTCTCCCCACTGAAAATACTATGAATGAGTGCCTGGAGCTTTGACTGTACATCAGTAAGCTCAACATATGCACCACCCTCAATCTGATACCGACACGGTATGCGAGACATGAGAGTTCTCACATAGCAGAGTGCACTAGTGACGTGCTCTCTACTCTCAACCAACTCTGATGCCATCGTTTCCTCTATCTTTGCCTTGAAAACCAACTATGTTTTCCAAGAGTAGATAGCCTCTTTATCTTTTGCATCTGTGACTGATTCATATGCCACACTTAGGTGAGCAATCATAATCTCATCCCGGGGTCTGTTAATCGCCATGTCTTGCTCCTCATCTTGGAGACATAGACAGAGCCCTCGT
Organism: Sequoia sempervirens; assembly: GCA_007258455.2. Taxonomy (NCBI): domain Eukaryota; kingdom Viridiplantae; phylum Streptophyta; class Pinopsida; order Cupressales; family Cupressaceae; genus Sequoia; species Sequoia sempervirens. The sequence goes on from VDFB02027047.1 coordinate 38,206, forward strand.
GCATTGTACCACAACTGATATAACTTTGCAAGCACAGAGCGACCTCTAGCAACGAACTCCTCCATTCCTCCAAATTCTTGCCATATGTAACCAGGTGATTAAGCTGGCCCTATTTTGCTGGTGGCTCAAGCATTGGTGGGAGTGTGGCGGTAACATCTGACTTGTGTACAAGGCTAGAAATGTAATGACAAAGTTGTTTGATTTCAGCATTGAGGGCTGCTTTTTCTTCTCCGTCCTTCAACATTCTATCCCTGGCGCTGTCTGTAGTAACCTGTAGGAGATCAACCTGTGTTTGGCGAGTGCTGCGACCAAGGTTAACTGTTATCACCTCAAAGTCTTGAACTTCAATCTCATCCAAACTCTTCCCCTCTGGAGGTATGGCAGTCTCAACGACGATCTCCATATCAACATTCCTCTCTATGTGGACCTGTTTCTTGATCCTCTAGTCTAGTGCATCCTGATAAACCTGATCGAAATCTGAATGATAAGGGACATAGGATGGCTGCCTCCTCTTCCTTCCCAAATGAGCTTCAATCCAAGACTGGTCTTGGCTAATGCCACTGTAAGGATCTGTACTAGCAACGGGAGGCTCCAACGAGAGTGAATATGTAGAGGAGCCGCTGCGAGATGGAGAGTCTAAGTTCAATTCAATATGAATCGGGATTAGTGACTGCTCTGGAGCTACTATAGGAATGTGAGGCTGGACCTCAAGTACTGGCAAACTCTGAACAGGCCTTTGAACTGGCTCTCTGACAGGCTTTGTGTGTGTATCAATGGCAAGCGTCTTACATTTTGAATTGTTAGGCGCTTGACTTTTCTTAGGAGGGTTACTCCTTTTCTTCTATTTAGGATTTGACGAGGAAGGTAACAATGGATCCGGCAGTGGCGGCTCTGCTCTTGGCATATTTACCCTCCTGGTCTTCTTATTGTCGAGGTAAAGTATATTGTTTTGGATAACTCAACTAGACCTCTCCTTTACTGATGTGTACTCCTTGGTGTACCAATCAACTGCCGGTAGCGACTGTGTATCAACCTGCTCTTTGAAAAACTGAGGAAGTACTTCTCCCTCATCATCTGATAAACCTCTCACATCTTCTGCCAAGAAAATAGAAATTTGTGAGAGAGAAGCGGCTGTAGCTGCGTCTGTGCAGCTCAAAGTCGTCCTCGTAATTTTCCCAATAGTCCTCCATAGTGTTGATGTGATTTTTGTGACCTCACCAACCAGGTAGAACAAAGTTTCCAAATGGATCCCCTATTCTCTCTTGAACAAAGTATTCGACGTGCTAAGATTGCGAGTGAGATCACGCCTTCAACTCCAAGGTTCTTTAAATGCGAATAGGCTCAGTTTGGTTGATGTGTGTATGCTGTGTACTCACGAGGGGACTTACGTAGTTGTTCACGAGGCGTGTAGTGACAACCAATGTGTGCTTTTGAAGGGGATTTATGCGCGAATGATTTAGCTTTATGATGCAAGTTTCCTAAAACTAACCAAGATTATGCAGAATTGAATGGTTGCAGAGATTTCTAAAATCTAACTTCTAATCTAAATGCAAATGGATATTACGCTCAACCTAAATGAATTTCGACAAACATTGTTTAGCCTCCTATTGGACAGCGTCAACAAGGTAAGTGCAATCTTCAAAGGGTGAAAATGATGTTCAAATCACGATTCAATAGAGCAACTACCATCACAACGATGCACAACCACCTATGAACCTTGATTGAAGTTAAGTATTGAAAGTCCAGTTGACCACACAAGACGGACTTACCATCAGCAAGAACGTTAGTGGTATGGATAAAAGAAATACACTTATATCAAGCATAAACATCCATATCTAACTACAAGCATGAAATTAAGTTCCTAATTGAAGTCAAAGGGAATAAGAAACCTCACGAACTATTCCAAACAAAGTTGAAATTCACCATCAATGAAAAGCTTTATTAAGAATAATCTTTTGTGACAATCTCTTACAAAATTCTCTAAGGGAGAATTCCCCTTCTTCTTCAACAATGCAAATGAAAAACTACTCTAACTTAAAAGCTTCTACTCTCTATTCTGCTTCAACAATTGCTCTCTATTCTCTGATTCTATGACTACTAGAGTACAAATGAGGGGGACTCCCCCTTATATAGCTGGCCTGTTTGAATCGACGGCCCAGATCAAATTACAATGGAGGGCTCAGATTGAGCCACCTCAGCCCTAAACTAGATTTGCCCTAAAAACCGCCACAAAGGAGAGTGGGGTAATAAATGCGCTATAATGTCCACCATCATCCTTCTAGAAGATTCCATTTGTAGACGCGTTCACACTGTTCTCGATCTTCTTTCTTGGCGTTGTTCTTTGATTTCTTCCACTTGAGGGTCTTCATCTTCGCCACTTTGAGTTATACTAAGTCTTAACACTTAGCCATTTTCTTGCAAATTTTCCTCCTTCGAGATTGTAACTCATCTTCATCGTGCTTCCACTTCAAGTCATCGTGCTCTGGCCTCAACATTTCTCCTCCTGCAAAACAAGCAAGGAGAGGGGTATTAGATACTTCATGATATAAACTTAACTCACTTACCTGATTTTCATGCCTTGATCTCCAAGTGTTCATTGCCAACTTTGTGTTCAAGTTCATGCCTTAGATAAACTTCATCTTTGGGAAATTCATTTCACCTGTTGGAGCTCTGACAACCTTGGTTTTATTCACCTCTGGCTTGAGTAAACTGTCTTCATGAAGGATTTAAGCAAATTCACCTAGGCAGTTCCTTTCAAATTCATCGTCTGGAGGATCTTACCTTGAAAACACATTTTCTTCATTTTTGCCTTAGAAAATTTTCAAATTTCCCTTAGGAAAAATCATCAACCTGGTGCCCACTTAAAATCTTCATCCCAGAATCCTCGACAAGCTGTGGAAGACCTTAGAATCAACTCCTCATCGATAATCTTCGATA
>VDFB02027048.1:0-26555 GCA_007258455.2 Sequoia sempervirens
AAGGATGTGTTAGATCTATAGGATGCCTACCAAGATGCATCAAAACATTCTTACATGTTAAAATAATGGCAGCATCGTGAGGAAGGATTGGAAATATGCATGTGGATCACTTAGTAGAATGGCAACATGAATTCAATGAAGCACTCCTTGAGATACCATGTTTGAGAGAAAAGAAGATAAATCAAATCAACATGGGACTAAGTTACTCAAATGATACACCTTATAACTTAAATGAGGAAATTTAAGAGATATTAAAAGACCATGGTCATTAATTAAAAGATGCAATGAAAATAAGGCATGAATGTCACCCACTACCCTTTAAGGAAAACAATATTTTTTTCCTCAACATGGAATAATGGGACAATTGAGTGGGATCTAAGGCCAACAGAGAAGAAATTTAGAAATCATCCTATGCATCAATAAACAACTCAACACAAGAAATTTAAATTAAAATATTAACACAACAATATCCAACTAAGTTATTGAAAGTCAACTATTGATACCTTGTTCTCCATCCAGATTACAAAATCGGTCCACTTTTTGCTTTGTAACATTTCCTTTTCAAATTGCTTTGGATGTCGGCCATATTTCTCCTCCTGTCAAAACATGGCACATGGATTAGTTAAACTAATTAATATGCAATTATCTACTTTTTCCTAGGAAATAAAAAAAAATATCATTTAACATATCAAATATACTTACAAATGTATAGATCAAGGCATGTAAACCTTTTTGGCCACTGTGATGTGTGGCACGAAGTTTTTCAAGCCTAGCCTTGGAGGCCTTGTCCTGAAACATATACTAATTCAATTTAACTATGCATAAATAAAATTTAAAATCCTTTAATAAATTTGATATAATCTTATGAGAAAATTCAAATACCTGTGTACTCTCCTCATCGGACTTCCTCCATGCATCAGACTTCTCATATACTTTTACAAGATCTTTCCATACTTTCACACTTACATCAATTGGCTTTTTTTGAGCCTTTGCTCGGGAGGGAGGTTTTTTATCTTCTTTGTTTGGTTGCACCAAAATCTCTTGCAGTTTTGAGACATTTGTAGCTTTATCTTCTTTACAGACCAACCTATGCCAAATTCAATCTCCATGTCATGGATAACTGCTTTTTGAAAGTACGTGGGTATCTTTGAGAATGGAAAATGTAGATGGTCTTTGAACCATTGAAGGCATGATTCCTTCAACCTATTCACAGACGTTTTTCCAACATCTTTCATTCATACTTCCCCTAAAACCACATTGTATTCTATCTTGGTATCGTAGCTACCAATGCAAGATGCAAAACATGGCGTGGTGGAAGAAGTATGTGTCCCAGGAGTGGTTGGTACATTGGAAGTCTTTGCTCCCTATTCCACATTCTTAGAGTTTATTGTTATTGATTTCCTCCTAGATCTTTTGCTTGATCCAAGATTGGTTGGGGAATCAATTGATTCCCTTTGACATGGTTGATTTGGTTGCAATGTTTTAGGGGCTTTATAGATTGTTTTCTATGTATCTAGCAAGCATTTTCAAGTCCACACCATCCAATTTATTCACTGCCTCTACCCCCAATATGGAAGCCAATGCTTCTTTATCTTTTTCAATCTCATGTCCCTATATATATATATATATAAATTTCTTCTTTTAAATTTAGAAATAAAAAACTAAAAGCTAAAATCTAATAATCAAAGAAACAATGGAAACATTTACAAATCTATAAATTGACAATGAATTACCTCATTGTGGCCAAATTTTTCTCCCTTTGCTCCCTTCCCTCTATTGCTTGACAATTTGAGGCAACCTAGGGAAAATTATTTTCGTCCAATCTTTGGAGGAAAACGAAGTACACACTGCTAGGTATGAAAGTTTTCATCTAGTTTGTGGTATGAAAGTTTTGTTTTGTGGTATGAAAGCAAGCCACCAATCAAAGAACTTAAAAGAAATGGGTGACTTAAAAGAAATAGGAAATTAATGAGCAAGATTTACCTTGAATGACTCTCTTTCTGGATTTAAATGTCTATGAGATATATCCTGAGATTTCAAACCCTATCAACTGAAGCCCAACCATTATCTACCAAGCGGCATCCCTTTTGTACAAATCTATTAGTAAAAATTCTATCTAAATATCTTTATATGGATTCAAATTGAACTGTTACTTGATTTTGCTTCGAGCTAAATCAAGTAGGACTGTTAGGTTTTTACAGAGTGAAACAAAAGGGTACATTCTTTTCTGCTAAGTTTCATTCATATGCATAAAATAAATTATCAAAAGACTGCATAATTTGATTATGTAATTGCATACAATACAATAGAGATTCAACATTTATTACAAAGGTAGTCCTTATTGATAATCATAAGTGTATAGTGTCCCTCACAAGCTGAGGGACTGACTATTTTAATGCATATAAAGAAAAAAATATGCATTTATAGATAAAAGGAAATGCATATGTAAAGAAGGGGACCCATCATTTCCTGAATGACGAATCCTAATTGAGTTTCCTTGCATTAGCTTCAGTACTCCTGCTCATCCAGCCTCCAATTACTGCTTGCCCCCTGCTGCTCCAGTTTTCTTTGATTTGTGAGAAAGATTTGGTTAGAGCAATGATCACCAATCGGCACATAGGAAAACATCCATAAACATATAGCTTGATCCTTATAAACATTAAAATATCTTGCATACCATAGATGTCTAGGAAAACAAGAGTTATCAAACACATCTATCATATGCTTTTTTTTATCTAACAACATTTTCTCATTGTGCAAGTATAGGTTAAATATGTGTTACTGTTTTGTTTCATCTAGTCACAGTATGTGGATTAAAATGTGGCTCCCACGAGGGTTGAGCCTAGCATGTTTCCCTCTTGTGTTTTAAGAGGGGTAGGAATGTAAGCAAAATCGAGCAACTTGATCCAATTGATGATAAACCTATTCTTGATGCATTAAATCAATATGGAATCATACCATTTGATCAACTTTCATTATCAGATTCAAAAGATGCAACAAAAACTATGTGAATTATCAAGAAAGATTACTCTTCATCTTTTCACAATGAACTGAATAGTAGGGTGCCATCATTTTCATCAAAGGGGCAATCATTTCTTCTTGAAAATCTTACTCTACTAGATATGTCTTTCAATCTTCTTAATGAACCCATTTTACCTAGGTTTGCAAGACTTCAAAATTAACACATTACTCCAACGAGGGAGGTTTGTTGATAAAGTATGACGGTAGTTTTGAATTCATCATGAGGTAGAGGCATAATGATAGTGCTAAAGAAGATACATGGGATAGTCAAGTTTTGGAGCTGAGTTGAAGTGAGGTTCACATACATTTCCAAGGGATAACCATCACTCAAGGAAGAGAAGGGGTTTCACATTTTTCAAGGATATCAAGCATTCAAGGACGAAAACAATTTGTCTCTCCTAAGAAATAGATGATTTATGTGATAATGGTGGAAATACACAAAAGAGCTGGCACATGGAACCCAATAAACCAAAGTTGGAACAGATGCATCAAGTTCAATTATAGAGAGGCACAATGGAAGTTCTAAAGAAATATACATGACAGTCAAAAGAAGGTAGTTCACTATGATGAATATAGCAGAAAATGTTGTTGTTTATGTTGTTTGTAAAAAACCAACATGAAGATTTCATCATATACATATTCATCAAGGCACCTAACAAATAGTGTTGCATATTGAGTACAACAAGGAGTGCATTGTTTGCAAGAATGCTGAGGTGAGTACTTATCAAGCATTCACCACAAAGTCGCAAAGGTGGAACAACCATTTCATAAAAAATCAAGCATATGTATGACAAATTATAAGCTTCTCTCAATAGGAGGTGAAAATCCTTAATTACATGATGAGAGAGTATGTAGTCCTCAAGATCTTGCACAAAAATGATCTAGTCATTGTGCATTTGTTGTTCACATGGTATATAATAGTCAATAGTCTTTTGATAGGGCAACACAGTGAACATCCTAATAGTGAAGAGATCAAAGCATGAGGTGAATTGGAGGACAGTCTTGATACAATGCATAATGACTGGTACTTAGTCACAGTCTAGAGTAGTAGGGAAGAGAGTCATAAAGATCATATAGAATTGCTAGGTAGTGAAGATTCTATAGCATTGAGATCATTTCCCTTAAATTTTGTGTATTCATAACAATGGAAGACAATTCCTTGTTTATAGAGGAGCAGCAGTGAAAATTAGGGACATGATAGCCACTTCAAACCTAAAAAAATTGGGACTTTAATAATGAAAGGAGAACACCTAGGATGACAGGGTTTGAAGGTTGCTTCATTAGATAGTGGATCCAAGGCCAACTATAACTTTATCATGTGGATACCCATGTTATCTATATGCTTCAGGGTGATCAATTTTCATATCTAAAGAAAAGTGATGTTTCCAAGCAATACAAGACAAGGGTAGCATTTTCTATCTGCATGTCATACTTTTCATGAGCTACAGAAATAGAGCAATGAATGACCAAGAAAATATGAAACTCAAAATGAAAAATGTTGCCATGAAACTCAGCCATACAGGAGAAGCTTCCTACTATTTAGAGGATCCAAGTGGGGAGGCAGTAAATGACAAGATTTAAAATCACCATGGAACAAGTGAAATGGAGTTGCAGTGCATACATTAAAGAAGGTGAAGCTTTTTTGCTTTCTTCAAAAAATAAGTAATATTATCACCATTCTTATTTTATTATGAAGCCAAATATGCACTTCATTAAAAGCAAAGACAAATGCCATGATGATACTAGGATTTTGAGCTAAATGAGCTTGTAGCTTTATGGTAAGGCAGAACCTAAGTTTGTGTTTTCTCCATGAAATAGAAGGTCATGACCAAGGGTTTTTAAAACCCATCATTCTGAAAATGCATGAAATGTACAAAAATGCATAGAATCAACAGGAAAAATGAGGTGAACCAAGTATGGAGCCGCGGCCACAAATGCAAGAGGGGCCTCATAATTGAAAGGATCATAAACCTAACACATAGAAGCTTGCATTTGAAATACAAAGAAACATGAATTTGCATCATTTTGCATTCAAGTGAGCTCGAATTGAGCTTCTTCTCACGAATATTTAAGAGGGAAATGCAAGACTCGTGGTGAAGAACTTACCCAATTTGTTGTTCAAAAAGTGTGCTCCAAAAACCCGTGGGTATGGCTTCCAAAAAACTCAATCCAAGCTCTCCAATGGTGGCCAGAGGTGATGAAGAAGTATCAATAAGTGAGAACAATAAAATACATTAGAAAATACAATCATGTCCACAATTAAAAGCCTGAGAATGCATCAAAAATGAAGTTCGAAGCCCAAGGAGGACTTACCTTATTTTCTCCTATGAGATTTCTCAGGAAAATCGCTTAGAAACATCGAAAAATAATGGAGGATCAAGCTCAAAAGAAAAAATGGTGAAGGATTAGGGTATAGGTTTGAGGGTATTACCTAATTTTGCTACTATCTCAATCAGGTAGAGTTGTTATGCTTTACAAGTGAAAAGAAGGTACATTTTATTCTTCCATACCATATTCATGTGCATAAAGAAGTATCAGAAGACTAAATTACTACAATTACATCATACAAATGCATATAACATGGAAGAGAGTGCACAATCTTTTCAAAGAATGTAGTCTTTATTGATAATATGAAAGTATGGTTGTCCCACACAAGTCGTGGGACTAACTATCTGAATGCAAATAAGGAAAAAACTATACATTTACGAATACAATGAAGAAAAAAGCATATGTAAAGAAGGGGGACCCGTCATTGCCTGAATGAAAAATTTTGGTTGAGTTGCCTTGTATCAGCTTCATCTCTCCTGCTTATCTAGCCTCTAGATGTTGCTTTCCCCCTGTTGCTCCAAAATTTCTTGCATGTGTGAGAGAGAGTTGGTTAGAGTAATGAAGGATCACCAGTAAATACATAGGAAAACATCCATAAACATATAGTTTGATTCATATAAACATCTGAATAGCTTGCATACCATAGATGTCCAAGAAAACAAAAGAGTTATCAAACACATCTATCATATGCCCTATTTTATCTAACATGTTTGCTCATTGTGCAGGTACCGATTGAATATAATCATTGTAATTTTTTTTGTTAAACATTATAGCATGTAGGGTAAAATGGGCTCCTACAAGGGTTGAGCCCAGCATGTTGTTTCCCTTTATTCATTGAAAGGGGTAGGAGTGTAAATCATCATGTCTTATCAATGTTGAGTGAATGCTCATCACCTATGGTGGTGAATTGGTTGACATCACAATCATAAATGAAAAGTATTCACTCAACAGAGTCACAATAAGAGAAAAGTCAAATGTAGTCATGAAATTTATAGGACAATATGAGGTCAACATGAAAGTAACAGTCACAAGGCATAGTATATGGAGATATTTCTAAATTAGCATGACTCCAATAAGCATAGTTAGGAATGGTTTTGACAGTTTTCATGCACAACACTAAAGAAAATAGTGCTTTCAAGAATATTTCCAATAGCCAAACAAAGACAATGATAGAGATTTCATCCAAGGGCATATTCTTTCATGAAAGGTAACAATCATTTTCAAAGAGCAACATAGTAGGGAGAGAAATCTCAGTAATGCAAGATGACAGAGGACTGTGGATTGAAAAATATCATGACAAAGAAGCTTTAGCAGATAGTCACATCTTTGATGATAAAGAACCCTCAAATGAGAATGGATAGTGAGTATAAAGACAATCATTAAAACAAATCATGAACCTTGACAGTACCAATTACATTCAGGATTTCCCGGGTATGATAGATAATTTTTGAGAAGAGTGAGAAAACAGTCCACTATCAATTGAGAAAAGTGACCAAAATACATCGATAAAAATCATGCTTAAGCCTTATCTAACGGTGAGGAAGAGAACACCAGTTGATATGGCAATCATGATTAAGGGACAGTCTTACATGAGTAGCTTGATCACTTGTTTCAAGAGGGAATGAGCTAGATAACATAGCATTTATGATAGTCTAAGAGTCATGAGCAAGATGCAACTATGAAGACACAATAGTATCTACTAGGAGAGTACAATATCATTGAGGAAAGATAGTTCAAGCACCAAAGCATAGCAACGGAGATATATTTTTTCATACAAGGACAAAAAGAAAGTAGCACATTTATTATGAGCAATCTAAAGATAATCATGAGGCATTTTGATAGTCATGATAATGTAATAAGTCATAGGATAGTTCTATCAAATGGATTAAATGCAAGAAATAGTCATGATGCTAGCATAGGTGATAGTGAGCATTAGAGTTGTAGCAAGTACAAGGACAACCATAATGCCAAAGGACATGGTATTCTTTCTCTCTTCAATATGCATGATGATAGCTTGACAGTTAAGATAAAGGTGTAATCATAAAGGTCATGCAGTTGTAGTATTTTTTGAAGCACAAAATATATGACTGTTGTATTCTTAGCTTTGGCAATGCCATTCAAACATGTGATATAGATAAGTATGAAAAGGTACCAGCATGGAAGCCTATGGAATATATAGACCTTGATCTCTTTTCAAATGTTATTTGATATTCATATATTAAGATATGAAACTTTTTTGTTTTCCTATAGAGCATATGGAATATATAGAACAGTGTAAATGGAATTAGGGTTTCAAGGTAATTATTGATATCTTACTGCTAGAAACAAAACCTTGGTACCTGCAGCAATACATGAAGTTGTGACCATGAGAAATGAAGACTCAGAGTGTTCATGGAAATATTGGAGCTTGGGTGGCCTTTGGACTTGCAAGCCAATGAAAAGGGTAGTGTTCATAAAGGAATGGAAAAGATGTGTGGAGTTTTGAATTATACCCGCACTGTGCAATGGCATTGAATCTTTTTGCAAACCATTTTTTCTTTCACAGGGCAGCATTTTCTTGTGGAATAGTTAACTAAGAAGGATCTTGTTTCAATTTCCCACCCTCATGAATCTCATTCATATTATAATCTTGCATGATCTTTTCATTGCAAAGGCGATTATGACACTACTGCTCACTACTACATGGCGTCAAGGAGAACAAGAAAGTGGAGTCAACTCTTGCAAAATTTAGAAAAAATTAAGGAAATATGGAGGCCATGGCCATGGGAGAGATGCAAATGAGAATGGATAGAAAAATGCAAGGAGATTCATCATTTATTTTGCATATGAGCTTGAAATGAGAGAAGTACAGAAAACCATTGTTTTATTTCCTCTTCCACAAAAAAACTCACTTGCACAGAGAATCAAAATATATGCTCAGTATTTTTAGTCATTGATAGAACTCGAAGACAACCATAAAATACACAGACAACAACAATAGCATTTTTAATGTTTGTTGTGTTAAAAATGACCTCGAATTAGTGTTGTTCCTCTCAGTGAAAGAAACTTACCTTGATATACACAAGCAACTCCAAAAAGCCCTTCAGAAAGCCCTCATTTCCAACAACATCAAAACTTTGGTCTATATTTCATCCATGGCGGTGCCCAGCAAACTTCTAGAATGTACAAATGAAATGAAAATCAATGAGTGGTGTGGTTTTTCCTTTAGGGTTTCAACCCTAGCACATGTCAATTAACTTAAGGTATTTTTTCCTTTTGATTAAAAAATTGCAATACAACTAATGCCTTCGTGGTATGTTATGCTAGTGTGTAGGAGTCTTTAAGGCTTTTATTTCTTTACATTTGATTCTCATATGGTCGAGCTCTGACCTTTTATTTTGCATTAACGTCAAATGTGAAACATTTTAATTAAGTGATAAAGTTATAAATCACTTAGTTATAGATGTTATTTTAAATGCAAAGTAAAGGTGTTATGATATGTAAATGCCTTTAAAAGGATTTAGTTGTGCTTTTATGCTTTTACAAGCATATAGGGAGGTTGAAGGAGGTTTGAAATTATATGGAGAGAATATAGGATTGTTTCATCACCTTTTGGAGGGAATGAGAGCATTTGGGAGTTGGTTTCTTGTGCCTTTATGGTAGACTTGGTCAAAGTTGACTTCTTCAACACATTGGAGTTCTTTTGGAGAGGATTTAGTTGCTACTTTTTAGGCTTTTTGGGGACATCCGACCCAACTTAGTTTCTAGATCCTTTTTTGGTGGATTTTTGGAGGGAGTTGGAGATATAGTTACCTTTTGACTCATTTGTAATCAATTCAAGTACTAGTTCTTTCTCTACTTTGTGACTTTTTTAGTCCTTTTACAGATTTTTCCATACTTTGTAGCTTTTTTGGACATGAATAACAGTGAAGAGCTTGGATATTAGTGATTGGAGTATTTTTTCCTTATTACTCTTTTGTTTCATTGTGTGCATCTTATTGATTGATCAAATTACTTGTAAAATCTTGTTTATTTCCTTGTAATTTTGTCTCATGCTAAGCACCTTTTTGCAGAAAAGTATGTTAACACAGGTTATAATCAATGTCAAGATGCAAATGGCTTTTAGTTGTGAAGTTTTGTTCCTCCTAGGAGTTTGAGAATTAGGACCTCCTTATAAAAAATTTATGCAAAGATATACAGAAGTGAGTTGTGCAAGTTCAGTTTCAATCATTGTAATCAAGTGTATGTAATCTGAGTTTTAGGTCCTAGTTTAGTTTGGTGTATCACCTCTTTATTTTCATTTTCAGTTTTCAGTTTATGCATTTTCTCTTCCCCTTTTCCTTGGTTGAACAGTAGAGTAGGTGATAACCATTTAGGAAGTTGTCCTTCTCTAGAGGTTCATTCTCACTACAGGTTACCCACAACCTGAGAATGTTCCCATTTGTCAATAGATGACTGAACCTTAAGTTTAGTAGGGTGCAAATCTAATTGATAAAGAGTATATGGTTGAAGGATTAGGTTGAGGTTCCAATGTATAGGGTAGAGGGTATAGGGGTTGAGGGTCTAGGGTTTAAGGGTTAAGGGTTTAGGGATTAAGGGTTGAGGGTTGAGGGTTTAATGTATAGGGTAGAGGGTAGAGGATAGAGGGTTTAAGGGTTGAGGGTTTAAGGAAGAGGGCTTGAGGAAGAGGGTAGAAGGATTGAGGGTATATGGGTTGAGGGTCTAATGTATAGGGTAGAGGGTATAGGGTTGAGGGATTAGGGTTTAAGGGTTGAGGGTTGTTATAGGGTTGAGGGTTTAAGAGGGTTTAGGGATTAAGGGTTGAGGGTTAAGGGATTAGGGTAGAGAGTTTACTTGGTTTAGGGTTTTGGTTGAGGTTGAGGAGTAGAGAGGCAGTTTAAGGGTTTAGGGTTTAAGGGTTGAGGTTGAGGGTTTAGGGTTTAGCATTGAGTGTTTAAGGGTTTAAGGGTTGATGGTTTAGGGTTGAGATATTATGGTAGAGAGGGAGGGATGGAGGGATAAGTGATATAGAGAGAAGGAGAAAAGAGGATGGAGGGACAAAGATATATGAGGGTTGAGGATCCAATGTATAGGGTAGAGGGTTGAGAATTGAGGGTATAGAGTTGAGACCTATAGGGTTGATGGTTTAGGGTATTGGGTTGAGGGTATAGGGTTGAGGGATTAGGGTAGAGGGTAGAGGGTAGAAGGTTCTGAGGTTTAGGTTTAGGGTTTATGGCTAAGGGTTGAGGGGTGAGCCTTTAGAGTATAGGTTTGAGGGTATATGGTTGAAGGATTAGGGTTAGGGTCCAATGTATAGGGTAGAGGGTATAGGGGTTGAGGGTTTAGGGTTTAAGGTTGAGGGTTGAGGGTTTAGGGATTAGGGTTGAGGGTTGAGGGTTGAGGGATCTTTTGATGCAAGTGAAATGTAGGCAAGGAATTGAAGGCCAATGAATATTGGGGAAGGATTTTTTGTTCTAACACCCCTAATCCCTTAACCCTTAATCCCTGCTAGATTAGAACAATTAGGCGCTCAATTAGGCACTAAAGTAGGTGCTAAAGTAGGTTCTAAATTAGGTGCTAAATTAGGCATTAAATTAGGTGCTAATCTAGGCGCTAATCTAGGTGCAAATTTGGGTGCTAATTTGTGCCTAATTTGGCGCCTACTTGTTCTAATCGACATAAAAAATTCCAAAAATAGTGCCATCCTAATAAATAGCACCAACTTTTTCAAAAAATTGGAGAAAAATACATTAAAACAGTGGGTGGAAGCAAAAAAGGGAGCTAATCATAGGGATTTGTTGTAGTGATCACTACATATATGGAAACATCAAATTATCTCTAGACATTTGAAAGATGATCAATGATATTCTCAAGGTATAATTCCAAAATATCTCTTTATACAATTCCATTAACTTATATGCCAACTTGGAATGATAGCACAATGCACCAAACACCACATTCCCATAAATAAATAAAATCCTTTCATAGTGAAATTAAATTTGGATATCCCAATGTTTAAAGGTAAAATTGATGTCATAGTGTTGGATATCTAGGTGTAGTATTTATAGTGATATTTATGCAAGAATATCTAGGTTCACATGTAATATTTTTTATATTACATATTAGTTCAAAAAAGGGTACAATATAATAGCCTCAAGACACAAATAAATTTTCAAGTAGAAAATAAAATTATATTCAAACTAATACAACGCATTCCCCTTAACTAAACAATAGGGGGAACAAAGAGAACCATCAACTAGTAGCTAGCTTAAGCACATCAAATAATTTTAGTTCTTGGTAACATTTTTGTTTGCAAGTATATTAATAGTAGTAGTGATTTTAGATTTAGAATTTTTTTTCCTTCATTCTCTTCAAATTAAATGGATAACTATTAAGACAAATACATCATAGCCTTGTGATATCAAGATGGTGAGTGGTGAGAATAGAAGCAAGGGTAGGAGTTTGAATTCCTCTGCTGCAAAGGGTGAGGAAGATGTTGAATTTGAGGACAAGGTGGATAGGCTGTGGTCATGGACGGCTGACAACTAGGTAGCAATTGGCATCTCTTTGGGAGATATTGTTGGTTTTTTTGGGTTGTTGTTGGCAATAGATTCCTTGTTGTTGTCTGGGGCAAGGTATGGTTCTCCTGAGTCAAGACTGTGTTGGAAGTTTTTTCTTTCTCTTATTCTTGACTGGAATGTCAAGGAGGATGGGGTCCTAAATGGATTAGTTGGTTCCCTTAATTTTTCCTGTGAGGGTTTCCCTTATCTCCCTGTTGGACTGTTGATGGAGGATGGGTTACTATCAATAGTAGGGTTTCTTATGGCGAATATTGTTGTGGGTTCCTTCTTGGAGTTCTTGTTTTTTGGGGTGCTCATGTCTATAGTGGCTATTGTTGCTGTTTCGTTGGTGTCTTTTACTGCAGGCCTTGTTGTTTGGAGGCTTTTGTTGATGGCGGAAGGGTTGTTGTTGGCAGTTTTGTCGGTGGTAGTTGTTGTCGGTAGCTTTTGGGAGCTAGTGGTTGTTGGTGGTCTCTTGTTTGATGTGGTTGTTTTTGCTACTACGGGCCTTTCTTTTTGGAGGCTTTCCTTTTTCCACCATGTGATCCCTTTCTTGTTTGTGGCCTTACTTGGGGTGAGGTATGGTTTTCCTATATCAAGAGTATGTTTGGAATTTAGGCTATCTCTTATTCTTGGTTGGCTTGTTAAGGAGGATGGGGTGCTTAATGGATTGGCCAGCTCTCTTCATTTTTCTTGTGAGGGTTTCTTTTATCTTCCCATAGGGTTGTTGATGATGGTAGGGTTGTTGTTGCTGAAATTTTTTGTGGGCAATTGTTTGGAGCTTGTGAGTGATGGTGTTGGTTCCCTTTTGAGATAGATTTTGGTGGTGGTGGTGCAGCAAATGGTGGGGTTTTTTTGTGCTTAGTGGGTTGGATTTGTCCCTATCTCACCTGGGGCTCTATTTTGGAGGAAAATGTTGGCTGGGTTAATTTCATTGCTTTTCTTGAATACCCAGATTTTTGTAATGTTTTGGGGAGCTTTGTGTGGGCCTGAGCATTGGTTGTTTTGTTTCTCCCTTTTTTTTTTCTTGGATGTTGGTTGGGTTTATTTTCATTCTTTATTTGAACACCCAAATGAGTTTAATGCTTAGAGCTATTATGGTGGTTTTGTTGTTCAAGCTTTATTTTTTGTTCCACCTTTTATTCCAGTTGCTGGGATTTCCAAAGGATAGTGCAGGCACCTTTTTTGTTGGAGTGTTGGAATTCTCCTTGAAACCTATTGAAATGGATTTCACTCCTATTGAGGTGGAGTTAGGGAATGATTGTTTCTGGTTTCCTTAGTTGCAAATCCTTTTGAGGTGGACGCTTCTCCTATGGAGGTGGAGGTTGAGGTTGCTGGAGATTTCAAGATTTGGTGGAAAAGATGGTCATACCATCCTCTCCAATAGAGGGGAGTTCCCTTCTTTAGAGGTGGAGTGTGAGTTGGATTCCTAGCTTGACATGCATATTTTGCTTCTATGCAGTTGGATTGCTACTTCTAGGTTGTTTCTATACCTGGCTAATCATGGTAGCTTTTTGCGTTCAAGGTCCCTGGAAAACCCAGTTAAGGGTTTAAGGTCCCTGCAAAACCTTTGGGTTTAAGGATTCAATTAAATCCTAGTTGTAATAGGTTAGCGGGCTTTAGGTCCTTTTTTTTGTGTACAACCTGTGTTGTCTTGCTTTATTCTTGGTGTTGTTGTTAAGGGGTTGTTGATGGTATATGAATTATCTTTGTTGCAGCTTGTTTCTATTGGATAGGGTTTTGGATCCATTCAAAACCGTGTTGTAATGGGTTTCTAGTCCCATCAAAACCTGTTTAACGCTAATCAAAAATAAATTTATTATCAAACTAGTCCTTAATCTTTTTATTTGACTAGTCATTACACATCCACTCATCAAGAACACCATTGATGGTCTTGGAACCACTTGTTATAATAGGATCGCCATTAGTATTTTTCTTCTCTTCATCAAAATTAAAATTTGGCCACCACTTAGCTTGCAAAACATCCTTTTGTAGATTTATGGATTCATTATTCATTAGCTTGAGGAATTTTTTTGGAGATATCTACCATCATCATAACCTAAGACACAATAATGGAAGAGGTGTATTCATATATTAAATCATTAAGTTGTCTCATTATACCTTGAAATAACTCATTAGTTCTCACCCTCCAAATAAACCATAATACATTTGTAATTAAAATAAATCAACATTTTCTCAATTTTCTGTTTAGGCCTTGCATCAACCCAAGAAATAGACTCAACTCCAATCCAACTCTTACAACTATTAGTGAAGAAAACTAATACTTTATTTTCATTAAAACAATAAAAAATAGATTTAGATAGGTTTCACTCAAGGCTACAAGAGATAGAAACAAATCCACTTGGACTCTAGAAGGAGCCTACAACAATATTTTGTTGCAATGAAGACCACCTAGAGCATGATTTTTTGGGTTCTAACAAGGGATACTATAGAAATTGGTATTTTTTACTCTTCACTTTTAGTTGAGTCCAAACCCAATCTATTGTTAAGGTAGCTAAATATATCTTGGGTATATATTGGTATATATTAAATTACCTTACTAGGATCTTTGGTTATATTAATTCTGTTATTTCAAATAATATTATCAAATACTTCTTTATATTAAATCTTAATTTAGGGTTCATGGTACTCTTTCTATATTTTCCTTGTAATGGACAATGTGTTTTTAATGATTCAATACCTTATGTTCATTTTTTGGATCCATCTATGCCCTTAACTAATTATTTTTTAAGATTTCCCTAAAGTTTCAAATTATTTTAGAAAACAAATCCATAAAAGAACATCTTTGAACTAGAGCTAAGGGTCTATTTTTTATATTGTAGGATCCATGAAATGGATCTGAAATTTTGGATATTTCTATATTCTTTTAATATGATTCCTAACCTCTTGAATAACCCTTGATAACCTCGCAATCCCTCCAAATGAAATATATGATAGTATAACCAATTGGTTTAACTTCTAAGTTCCCAAACAAGATATCATGTAGGTGAAGCCCTTTCTAATATTTTATATTTTAGGGACAAAATTACAAATATTATTCCTAATTAGAACTTTCCAAAGTTAATATTCCTAAAATTATTTGATGATTAACTTAATTTTCAAGAATATTCCATGGACTTTTATTTCTGAGTTACATTCTCCCATTTTTTAAGGTTAAACAAAACCACTTACAACTGAAAACATGCCTCTTTCTATTAAATTTTCCCTGATATAATAATAATAATTCTCTCATCATCTTAGGTATCTTCTCCACTCAATAACTACTAAATCTACAAGAAAAAATACAATACAAATTAAATGAACTTTTTTGGCATAGGTCGGGACCTTATTTTAAAAGGACGTGATGATGAGATGCTTCTCCTCTAACGTCCTACTACTATTATGGATTTTTTTAACATATTTGAAATATACCAATAATAGAAAGCACGTACCCCTATAATTTTCCAATTTTCTTTTCAATTTTTTTTACCATCTTGTCCCACACATCCTTCAAAGAAAGGGAGACAACAAAAGGTCCCAAAATATCTAATTTGTATGTTAGTTCCATTCTATACCCAACCCAATGTATCAAAGCAACTAGGGGGAGATCATCCTAGCTCACCAACATCTATTTTTTATTAGATAATTTAGACCCATAGGAAAATATAGTATAAATTTATTTTATTGCTCATTTTTTACAATTATCTTTGTCAATAATAGGGAAAACAAATAGGTCATATACAAATTAGATATAAATGAATTTAAAAGTGTTGTTAGCTTTTAATCTTTCACTAAGAGATACATGGATGTTTCATTGAGCAAGAAGTGGAGTGAAAATAACAAAAAATGATGGGGCTAAGAGGCACCCAAGTTTTTAATATATTTTTTAAGTTTAAGAGGGGAATATCCTTGACAAGTATACTAACAAAAAAATTTAAAATTATCCTTGAAACTAAAATATTTTACTACAATCTATAGTAAATGGTCATTCATTTCTATCATAAGCCTTTTCAAAATCTAACAACAACCTACAAGCCTTCTAACTAGATTTCTTGTCCCATTCTAGACCTTCCCAACTAGTCATGATTTTTTCTAAAATGTATTTTCCCTTTACAAAGCCTATCTAGGATAAAAGAATATCCTAAAAGGTCAGGGCATCGATCCCAAAAGGAAACCTTTACTATGCATTAAATGGTTCATAGGCCCGAAAAGCAACACCCTTTTGGACATCAGACCCCGAGCATCCTTCATACCTCATACTTCATACTATATTGGCTCTAGCTTTAAGCTTCGAAGATTGGGCATGAGGCTTATCGCTTACCAGTAAGTAAGGCAAAGCGATAAGTGGTAAGCCCGACCCCTGATCCCCGACAATTGATGAGTCACACAATGGAAACAACCTCGAGGTGTGGGACCTTTGTGAGTATGAGGTTGAATCTCTAAAGAATGGTGACTTCCTCTTTTGATCCAAGTGCAATGTGTTAGTCCAACCTAGCACATGAAATCCTACCACTATCCTACACTAATAGCTCATGAGGAAAATGGGAGAAGGAATGCATGAAAGGGAAATGGAGGTGATACACCAAGATGGAAAGTCATTTCAATGGATTTTGCTAAAAGGTCCTTAGGTTTGCTCAACATGTAATTTGTGGTCCCCACAATCTCTTCCTTAGTGATTTCATAACCCATTTCTGGGATCCACATTGTTCTAGATTCTATAGCCTATATGATACATTCATCCTTTGTCACCAAGGATGTAATGTCATTCTTGTACTTCTTCACCATCTTTCGGGGAATCCTCTCCCTTTCTTGCATCCTTTTCTGAAAAAATGTGAAAAATGCCACAAGAGCCTCATCTTGTGCCTTGGCATCCCCAAGTCCTCTCAAAAAGTATTTGATCTAATGTGTTATAGTTTTACCTTATAGCCACACCACCCTCTTTGTTTCAGGGAGTTCTTTCAAGAAGTAAAATAATAAAAAAATAATTAGTGTGTCATCCCTGAAAAGATACCTGGAATCCTTTATCTTTTGTAAATTTTTCATCAACTATTGTCTCAAAATCTCACATAGGTCATAATCAACTCCTTTCTCTACCATTTCATATGCAGTGTTGATGGTGGTGGCCGAAACAGAATTCTCTTTGTTAGAGAAGTATAATTTATAACAAATCATCATTGCAGCATACCTCACTGTAGGATTTCTAATGTCATTTATGGTCAAATCTCTCCTATCATTTTTAGCACCGATTAATTATGTAACCACTGCATTCTTCACAGACTTAAGTACCGAAACTATTATGATGGAACACAAACCTATCACATCCCTAATTACCTCCTATGTAATTAATCCAACCATATTTGTCCACATGAACTTGTCATGAATATGACTCAATGCAATCCTTACCCAAGCATCATCATATAAAAATTTGGGAAACCCTTGCCACACATCGAGATTCTTTGCAACCAGATTCTGATACTCTGGTTTAAGTGTGAAATGATCACTAGTGAGCTCATTTTCCCACACATCACCAAGCTTTGAGTGGTCATATTCTTCTAATTTTCCATGAATATAAATTATTATGTCCTCTGTGTGTAGGACACCATAAGGAACCCTCAAAAATATGCCTTTAGGGTCGAATTTCATAGATTTATCAGGATGTTTCTTTAACTTTGGTCGAGGTCATCTAGACACTTCAACAACCCTCAAAGTAGCCATTTGAATTTGTTCAAAAAAATCTTTCTGAAAAAGTAGCGCAATTGTAAAACTATAAATACCTTTTACTTCGCTTTTCAGCTAGGGTTTCACTCGCATTGAATCTCAATCACTTCAAACACATTGTTATTCTCTTTGTCTTCTCTTCACTTCTTGAATACTTGTTTGTAAATGAAATTTGATTAAGTTTAGATGCTTATAAACCTTTTTCCATGACATAATTTTTCCATAAATTCTTTAACCAATAAAGTTTTCAAACCCTTAATTGCACACTAGTATTTGGAAAATAAATGACTACGTGACTAAAACTTTTAGTCATGTGACTAAAAATTTTAGTTATGTGACTAACACTAGTAGAATATTGCAAATAAATGACTAATTTGGTCATTTATAAGTGACTAATTTGGTCATCGAGTAAAATCACAACTAAATGACTAAATAAATGACTATTACTCCTCTATTCTTTTTTCTTTTGAATTTGATCATAATCCATAGAGCTTTAGCCCCCCTCATGGGACCCCTACCTAAGCGGGCCATTTGGGGCAAGTACCATACACCTTGCAATCTTGTTGTTTGAAATATTTTGTTTGATTAATTTTTCATTACTTATACTTACCATATTTGGGGTGTTCCATTTGGAGTGGCACTAGGTGTCATTGTAGTTTCTATTTACAACTACGATAACTTGTAAGGTATGAGTAGTCAAAAAGGAAAGAGCATGGGGATTTGGAGAGAATCATGGAGTAGTTATGAAAATGTTAGGATAACAATACTTAGCTAACTAAGGTTGATTTGGGTGTTGAAATTTGTGTATAGAGATGGATGTCTAAATTATATATTAGTTTACAATACATGATTTTTTTTGCACACTCATATATATTGAGTTCCAGGGTTGGAGATATTATCGTAATATTTTATAGGTACAAATATATTGCCAAAATATCTCCAACACTATATTGACTCATATGATCTTCTATAGAGCCTGATTATATTCTTGATTCAGAGGTTTTACCAATTCACTTCATGTACTACACAAATGTATGCAAAAAATGGACCAAAATATTGCCTAATTGACCTCCCCCACTTCTTCGACGTACCCATTGCACACTAAGGTGTGATTACCAGTTTATAGAACATATAATAATTATGACAAAGGCATGTCCTATATGAGTTCTACGAACTCATTTTCTCCATAATTAACAAATGAAATTACTCGAGAAGTTTGGCAAGGTGGTTCATCGAATCTCAACCATTTATAATTTTTTGTCACCTTTTACTGCCACCGCTATTGGTTTCTACTCCTCCAAAGGTATTGACCTTTGACTCCTCCAGTTTGGTTAATTTTTAACCGCTATCAATGCAACACATACCAAAATATATATGTTTGCCTCTGTCATATGCTCTAAAATGGATAACAACAAATTAGGAATTTCAAGGGTTTAAATAATCCGTCGGTGAGCATTACAATGCCAACTAGATTCTTTGAGGGACCCCTTGATCTTAATAATGAGCACATTTAGGTTTTAACATTACGACATCCTTTATCCTACGTAGTTAAGTATATATAGTTAGTATTTTATTTATAATTTTTTATTGCTTTTATAATTTGTTAATTAAAATTATCATTTTTAATTACTTTTATAATTTATTAAGTAAAGTTATTATTTATATTTTTATTTATTTGATAATTTTATAATTAATTTAATTTTATAAAAAAGAAATTATACAATTTTATATTTGAGAATATTATGATTTTATCAATTACGTGTGTTTATTACATTATAAATTTTATAATTTTATTAGTTTTATTATATTTTTAAAAAATTAAAAAATTAAAATAAATTAAAACTAAATGTAAAAAATTATCTTTCCTTTTGCAGATTAAATATTTTGAAAGAGTGAAATTTCGCGCTTTCAAGAAAAGAGGGAAGAAGTTCATAAAAAATATTAAACAAAAAAAACATTTGAAGTCTGGAAAGAGGGAAAAAATTCAAGAAAACAAATCAAATGGAAAAACCATGTCCTACATCAAACAAGAATTTAGTGAGAAGAGCCATGACTCCTTGCTGTGTTATTCCCCAAAGACTCGAAAGATGTGCCCAATGAAGAAGATTGTCTGTATGCTTATGAAATTATTTAATTGGAGTCACTTTTGCCTTTGATGAGCACGTCCCAGGTTAGATTATTAATTAGTATTTCTCTTCATTTTGTAAATTAAAAATTTCAAGCATAGTTCATATGTTTCGCATCTTTGTAACATGGTTTTTACATGTATTTTTAATGAATCCATTTTATGCATATCCTGCAATCATGGAAATACACATTTTACATACATGTCTGGTTGTAACTATAACATCTAAGAAATGTCCCCCTTCCATTATGCTTCGATGAATGCCATACCCAATTCCAAAGCTCTGATTTTGGCACATGCAAGCAAGATGCTGGCAAAGGTTGTCAAGTATGGCTCTACACCTACGAATTACATTTGCTTGAATGCTTCTAAATTCTTTTCAAGAAATTTGTTTTGCACATTTCCTACACTCATTACAATACACAAGGATGCATCTCTTTGAGGCATTCCATCAAATAGTGCATGTGCCTTGTCTATGCTTCCATATTAGGAAGCTTGTCAGTTGCTTTTATTGAATGTTTCTAAACCCTTTTCAATATTATCCCCCACATTTGGGGATGGGGATGTATTTCTCAGATAGGTTTTTCTTGATGGTTCCACATTTTGCGTACTTGTCTACCAGGACAATTTTAACTATAACATTTGAAAAAAGTGTCCCTCCTTTTATGCTTAGATTGATGTCTAAACCCTGTTCCAAAGTTCCCATTTTGGCATTGACAGGGAGGATGCTAGTAAAGTTGTGGAATTTAGTTTACAATTGTCAATCGCATTTTCTTGATAGTTTTAAAAGCCCTTAAAAAAATGAATTTTGTGCACCCTACAACCATGGCATTCCATGAGATCACATTTCTTTGAGGCATTTTGTCAAACAACACAAGTTCCTTGTCTATGCTTCCATATGTTGTGTACACGTCTACAAGAGTATTTCCAACTATCATATCTGTCAAAAATCCCCCTTCCATAAAAAATTGATGGATGTCTATACCCTGTTCCAAAGCTCTCCCATTTTAGCAAAGACAAGAAGGATTTCGGAAAAGGTTCTAGAATTTGGCTTTACACTTGCCAATTACATTTTCCTGAAAGTTTCTAAAGCCTTTTCAATAAATCCATATTATCCATATCCTGCAGTCATTCCATTTCATGAGATGACATATCTTCGAGGCATTATCTTAAACAGTTGACATGCCTTATCTATGGTTCCACATTTTGCATACATGTCTACCGAGGAAATTGCAAGTCGGCTTTGATGGATGTTTAAACCTGTTCCAAAGCTCCTATTTTGGCACAAGTAGGCAGGATGCTAGAAAACATTGTCAAGTCTGGCTTTACACATACCAATTTCATTTGGTTGAAAGATAACATACCCCTCAAGCCCTTTCTTATAGGTTTCACCCAAGATATTTCTTACTGCTGAAAAATAGGGATGTTCATGACAGTATTGAAACAACGGATATACAACTATTAATTGGAAAAGAATGCCAAAGACATACATAATATATAGGCAAGAATTATGAGGAAAATGTGCAATGATAGGTACCATTTATAACTTGTAATCAATCAAGATTTTATTGATATTAACTGCATGCATATATTTCTAGAATCTTGTGGCCTTTTTGTAGAACATATTGGTAGAGACGGACAGGGCACTTGCAAACACATAAAAATAGATCTTATTTGAGCTCTGTAAGGGTTGTAACTGCCTCTAATTGCAACTTTTGTACTCATAATTTCCGGTAAATTTTGTTGTGTTGCTGCAAAGCCACCTTTGAACATGATCATAGTGTTTGTCAATCAGTGCTTCTAGCACTCAAATAGGAATGTCACTAGTCATCATTTACACCTCTTTTTTTCTAAAACTTTGTTTAGTCTAGATCTAAGATTGGAAAGGATTTTTCCCTTTGACATTGATTCTTAAGTAGGTACAAACCTTAGCCTAGTATCCTGCACGTCAATCAAGATGCCATCAAGCTCTATCGCAACATCTAGTATTTATTTCTAGCATCATTCTCTATCAACTTCTCAAATCCATACTAACCCAATCTTTTTTGGTCAAACATCAATTTGAACCACCGAGAAGTTGTGACACACAATGCTATGATGAACCTTAAAATCTCCAAAGCAATAGGTTGTAATGCTTAAAGGCATGGTTGTTGTAATGATAACAAATTGTTCAGCAACTTTTGTTCAGTGTTGTTTTCATTTTACATCTAATGAAAAGCCTAGGGATAGTGATATGTGAAAGTGAAATTCTTTTATACATGATGGTGATATGTCTTATTACAACCTTCCTTTGCATTTCATAATGAATGTTTCTTTTCGACTATCACAACATAATGTATTAAATAAAGCAAGTAGAGCTCTAAAATATTTGCTCTATATGTAAAGCTATGAAAAATGTTTTGATGTTTATAGGATTTTAATAATGATCTTGAAATTACATACAATTGTAATCCATCCATAGAATGTAACATTCACTAACAACAAAGAATAATTCAATTATGCTTAATTCCAAAGTATTGTAGATGCATAGAGATTGTGATGCTTAAATAACCTTACCTTAAAAATTTTGAAGTCCTCGAAAAAATTATGATTTTGCATGATCAAAATGTTTGCAAAGTGAACCCCTAGAAAAGGTAAAAATACACCCAAAAAAAGTAGATTGAACACTTAAAGGTGCTTCAGAGTCTCAACAATTTCCATTTTTGCACATAAAAGTCCTTTTGAAGCTTAGTGAACTCTGTGAGATCATTTTTTCAGATTTAATGTTTTTTTCTTGCTCACTTGGGTCCTTGTACTAGGCCCAATGCGACTCTTATTTCTTTTACTTTAGTGTCTTGCTTGATTTGGCCCTCTTGGTGTTCTTTTAGCTTTTCAATCAATATTTTGATCCTAGTAGCACTATTCCTTATAGTACTATCTAGAATTGAGCAATTTCAATGGGAGTTTGCTTTATACTATCTTTTATTGAAATTTTGTTTGGTCTAAGATTATTGCAAATTTTGACCCAGTTTTGACAGAGATATGAAGAAAATAACTCATATTTTGTCCCATTTTGTTACTACATTTTGTTGGAAGTGTACATCATGCTAAGGCTACACTATTGAATTCAATGTTGATACTTCTTTTATTATTTTCAAGTGCTAACTCCTTTACTGTCAGACTTCTTGTTTTTAAAAAAAAAAAATCTATCAATCTTGCCAGTTTACTTCTCTGTCAACAAAAAATGCTTTAAGACATACAATAGCATAGTTATTTTATTCTTGTATGCTTCTTTCTTAGTGGGTCGATTAAACTAAATGCTTGTTATGGCCATAAAAAATGTAATCTAGATGATGATATAATTAGGAATTTATTTTTTAATACCAAACAAATTTGATTATTTTATTGATGCATTAGTTGTGGTCTTGGGGACCACTCCCATTATAAACATCATTTTATGCATCAACCCTTCTATTTCCAATTATAAAAATCATAAATGACCACAACACCTATTAACCTATTGTTGCTTCTATGGCTTCACCCATTATGTTGCTCTAGTTGACACCTCCAGCATCTTCCAAGTCAGTGATGTTTTTTTGTCCAATGGTTCTATGATAGGGGTAGCTTAATTAGTGATTATGAAAGGTTGTTTGAACTTGAAGTGATCTCCAAAGCCTTCCCATGTGCTAGGTGTATTTTCAAGGATTAAATCTTCCTCATGATTTACTGCCTGTGTTGTTACAAAATCCATTTCTTTGTTAGCCTCTCTGTGAAAATGTTGAATTATGAAAAACACTAGGGTGTCTAATAATGGCCACACATTTTGTCAGATGTTAGCCACCTTCCAATTCTATGAGTATCTCTTTATGATAGCATAGAATGTAGTTCTAGGGTCTCCTTCCAATAGAATTGATGGGAATGCAAGATTTGCACATACCTAGAAACACAAAAGGAGAGCCTGTGCTTCTGCTTCATTCTTAGTTGCTTCCTTCAATTTATTTTTAATGTTATTTATCATATTTATGAAAATATTAAGAAACAAAAATGTTGTATGTAGGTTCTGAAGCATAGTTTGTTACTTGATAATAGTTCATAGACAAAGCCCTAACTTAGTGTTCTCCCTATTTTTCATTTTAACAAAGCAAATTCGTTTTGCCTTTGTGCCTTTTAGCCTTTCTTGAACTCATTTGTAAAAAAATTAAACAATTTTCGATGTGTATGGTTGAGCAATGCTAGATCGAGTTGGTTTGTTTAAAACTAGAATATTTGTTTAGCAGATAATTTACTTTATCTCAAATATACATCTTTTTTATGGTTTTATGCCAAAGAAAAGGTAATTTATATTCTTCCTATCATAAGAATAGTCTTTAAGTTTGTTATTTTTCTTAGCTAAGGACAATGAGGTACAAGGTCTCAAGATAAAGGTAAACATTCTGCATAGTTTCAAATGGTGGAAGTGACACTTTTGAAGTTGTATTTCATTTCTCTCCAGTCAAATATTTTATGTATAGCAGATTTACTACTTTCTGTAAAAAATATTTTTAATACTCTTTTGAAATAAAATAATATTATCCCTTATTTGCACTAAATACAAAGACAAGGATGCAACCCTATCTCATATAACCCTTTTTGATTCATGGCCTATGTTATTATTTCTTAGTTCCACAAAATTTATATTTCTTTTTTAGACTTAGAAAAGGCTCCTGTGAAGTAAGTCAAAATTCCAATAAAGAATTGCAGGTTTCTTTCAATTTCCATCTCTGAATTACTGTTTATATTGAATTTAATTGACCATGCTTTTTTCCAAGTTTTGGTGTAGAAGCATTTTTTAATCCAGACCTAGAGTTTATATTACAGAGCTAGTGTTATTGGAGTGTTATGGGTATTGCCACTGCACACTGTTGCAAACACCATGGTAAGCTTTACAATGCCCCACTACTCTTTACTATAGTTTTTTCATTTCTTGTTGGTTGTTGGAGATTAAAAGGTTGAAATGATTTTGCATTCAGGAAATTTTTGATTCTTAGATTGTGGTCACTAATTGTTCTATAACTCTCTACCACCTCAATTTCATTTTCCATTGCCAACAAGCATTGATTCTCCACGTTATCTGTCATAAGCCAGGTATAAATAGTAGAGGTATAAATTGGAGAGTACAAGATAGGCTAAAAAGCTAAAAGCAACATTCAGTAGTTAATTGAGAATTTATTCTCTAAATATCATAGAGATAAAGATTAAGCAACTTGTGAGAAAAGTAGGACTAGGTGAACTAGATGGTTACCCTCACCCCATTCTATTCAGACATTACATACCATGTGACCCCAAGAGAGGTGATTGTGTAAATGTGTTAAGTGGCCAGGGTTGCTATGCAATGGTGCAACTAACCCTAGCCTTAACTAATCTAGCTATCCTACATACTTGTTGAAATCTTCGTAGGGGTCACAATACAATATTGCATTTGATGTGAATAGGGGTAATAATTCAGAAATTCAGATAGAACCACAATCTACTTATACAAACATATCCCCTACCTGCAATGAGTACACTTTACTCAATAAAATAAAAGATGGGAAATCAATATCTGCCCATCTAGAAAGTTAATGGAAGTCACCCAAAGGCTATAATTTATGGTATATTTTTCTTAAGAAATAGCTAGGTTCGATTGGTCATCTCCTAGTGTCCATGGATGTCTATAATATTCTTACTATCCTCTTTCACTAGGATATTGTTAACAGAAGCTCTTGGATCATACTGTAGATCCTCTTTGATCACAATGACTTTGATTATAGATTTAGTGTCAGGATATTTGAATAACTGTTAAAAATCTTCTTTTTAGCATCTTTTATCACCTCTTTACGATGTGTCCCTTCGTATTCCTATTTGAGGCCCCATAGGGATTTAATTTTACTTGGAAAGGATTAGAGAGATGATCACATTAGGATTATAATATTCTTCATGCCCACTCCATTATTGTAGACAACTCTGTGTTCATGTGTGTAATTGTATGTAAGATAATAATTTTTGTACATTGTTTCATAAACTATTTTGGTTTTATATCCAACATGAGTCTCTTACATCATTTATTGAGGACATGTTTCTTGTTTGGAGCCTATTGTAGTAATATTATTATTGTATGAAGAAGTTCAAAATTTTGCTTTTAAACTGTATATACATTTGCATTTGTTTTCTAAAATTACATAAGGCATATACAGGCTGCAAAAATTCTGGCAAATTTGCTTGTGATGGGCTCAAGAATTTTGGTGAGGGCTTTAGTTTAGGCTTACCACCGAGCTCTTGCAAGTAAGCTTTAATCCTTTTTTTTGTATGCATCATGGTTGATGTATCTGTTGCTGAATTTTGTATCACATGCTAACAAAATCTTTCAAGGCAACCAAAATGGATGTCATTCTGATGAGAATATTAAGTGTTAAATTTCAAACTTTGCCATCTTTTTGAATTAAGAATTTTAGTATTAACTATGGCATAGTTGCCACTTACAAGGGGCAAAAAGAAAGCCATTTCAATTGTTTTACCAACAATTTTCAAATGGAATTTGATTACAAAGTAATTATAGGTTTGTTTGGCACCTTAACTCTGTTATCATGTTAGTTATCAATTTCAATCTTCAAATCTCTTTTTCTGGTAATCATTTTCATAATATTTGTTTCTTGGTTCAGTATTGAGTCTTATGAATCTCTACCTGTATCTACTGAAGGAAATTGTATATAGACTAAAAGAAAGGACTTAGATTTAGTAAATTTACTAAGAGTTGGTGTCAAATTTCAAACATTGCCATCTTTTTTAATTAATAATTTAGTATTGAATATGGATAAAGAATCATCCTC
>VDFB02027049.1:0-17570 GCA_007258455.2 Sequoia sempervirens
AGGTCCCCACACAAGAACCTCTTGAGAAGATGAGGAAAACTTTATGATTCCCACATGAACTCCCTAATGCTCTCTAAACTGTCACATCACACACTCTAGAAGAGGCCTCTCTATTATGTTTGTATCTAAACAATATAGACAATCATGTATGTAGTTTTTTGATAATAAGGAAGATGCTTCGCATCATTGTCTCACACTGGGTAGTCTTTATAAGGTCTCCATGTGAATACATCAAGAGTATCGATACCATGACACTAATACCCTACATGACCAACCCAAATATGTGTCAGAACCTCCATAAATAAATACATAGGGTATCCCTTGTGCTAGGTATCTGTCCATCAGTAGCCTAAAAATAGTTGTGCTCCCAAGCCCAAACCATAAGCAATGTAGTACCATAGTTGATAGACTAAGCATCTCTATACGCCACATCATGAAGCTAGAAATAGAGCATGTCTAGTAAACAAGGACCCAAAGCATAAACTATGGCTTGCTCCATCATGCCCTCAAGCATCTGACCCCATCCAATGGGGAATCCATGGCCTTGACAATTAGGAATAATGATGTCACAAATCACAATGTAGAGAACAACTAGGAGCCAATTATATTTGTCAACAAGTGTATCCCATTGGATGTTGTAGTCCTCAACCTTGAGAGCTAGGTTGTTAGCAACAAAGACTCAAGGAAGCCAACCCATGATCAGGATCATAGACAACACACTCACCATGAATGGGAAGATGAAGAATATTCTAGACATCCTCCAAAGTCAAAGTGGCCTCTCTTGTCGAAAATTGGAAAGAACTAGTCTCAGAGTGCCATTGCTTTGCTAAAGATGTCAGTAGACCTCAGTTATCCAAAATAATGGGCTTGAAAGTAATATCACATATTCCCAACATATGCAATGTGTCCCTCTCCTCATCTCCAGGATGATCGTGTAATCGAAAAGAAGTGGGATTACTCTCTTGAGTATAGATTAGTGGTAATCACACCTACACTCATAAAAAAAACATTGCATCAATCAAGATTCCTAATTGAGCCTATTGAACATTTTAGATGGAGAAAAATTTATCAAAAACTAACTCAAATGGGCTAACAATCAAATTCGTCACACTGCCATACAAATGCAGCTCATGCATGTAGCTCACTTTGCAATTGCAAACATGTTAAGAAATTACAATGTACAGTCATGCAAATGTGATGTAAGAAATCAATTGTATTATTCTATCCTACACATGCATCAAAAAACAACAAATGTGAAACACAAATAAATTATGAAAAGTCTAACATTAATGGCTCTATTTTACAGATGCATCACACTTCACACATGCAGTGCACAAGACCACACATGTGACAAACATGATAGTAGGTGTGGCACCAAAACAAAACCACATCTATTTTCTCTTCTTCGAGCCCTAAAATATATAAAAAAATGAATGAAAAATGAAGAAAGGAAAGGGTACATGTTGCGTCTCATAAGCCCTCTCACCTTTGAAAGAATCGAACTCGCTATTTGTGGTGCATAACTGCTGGAAAATGTGACATCTTTTTATGCTCTCACTCACAAAATCTCCTCTCAGAGCTCTCAAACTTCTAAACTTAAAATTCACAAATGAACTTTTTGCATCCCCTAAAGCCTATTTATAGAATTTTAGGGTGGGATTTTTCAAAACCTTTATAACTTGGCGCATCAACTTCATACTTCAAACATTAAAATGGAACCCTCAAAAGTCCTAAAATCAAAATCTTTTGATACCAATGTACTCAACACTATCAAATTGACTTGTTGGAACAATTTCCCAAAAAATTTGAATCTTTTTCAAAATTTGTAAATTTTTCTAAGGGGGTATCATCCTTTCCCACCATCATCGGTACATACTGAGGCAATGCCTAAGCATAAATTTTTGTTTTTTGCATGATACAATGCTATAAAAAAAACATTATATCAAAGAGGGACAAAATGTAGATACCCTAAATTGTTCTTACCTATGAGCAACATCTTTTTACTGACGTGGAAGGTGCAAATGAAAAATGTGACCATTCCTTAGTATAAAGAATTGTTGTACATCCTCAAGAATTTTCAAGCCTTTCAAAAAGACGCATGATGACTTTGGAAGCTAGAAATGAAGTGGCGCCATCGTGACAACTTAACTACTTTTATTTTATTTGTTGCCTTTTCAAATTTTGGTCAGTTATGGAAAGAAAAGAGGTGGTTACTCATTCACCTATTTATTGTATCTACTTTCATATGTTAACTCTCTTGAGACACTCTCTAAAAACTTTGGATTTACATTTTTGTTGTGAATGAAATTATTGTTTATCCTGGTGCATACAATTTATGAAGATAATCTAGTGTTCTTGAATCTTGGTTTTTAAGGATATATTAATATCATACTTCATCTTTGTGTTGATTATGCAGTTTTCTTCATGATAATTTTAATGTAGAGAGGATTTGATACTCTCAAACCCCTCTCTAAAATCCTCAAACAATTGCTTAAACAAAAAGAAAAATTTCAATTTAAACTCAACAATTTGTTTGCACACGAAACCATTAAAATGCTTAGTTCAAGAAATATGATTACACACAAGTTTTAGTCATCAATAAACTGATATACATCAAATAAGCTTACTAAGAGCATCTTATATGAAATTTAAACACATTCAAATATAATCTATTCTCAAATATGTGAGCTATTCCAAACTGTCTCACTTCTCAAAAGCTCAAAACCACTTGCAACTCATGTAGCTACAATTTGTTGATATGAAACTTCAATAGACTGTTGTAAATCAGTACCAACCTACAAAAACACACCAATTACAATTTCCTCAGAGAATGCTACCCTTCCTCCACTCTGCCTTCAAAAATATCCCTCAAAACCTTTCCAACTTTTCTTGTTGAAGAATGGGCTTTTCCTATTTTAATCCTCCTTTTCATGAAATTAATTTTAAATGCTTTATTTGGGCCTATTCAATATGGCCTGACCCATGATGTTGTTGCACATCAAATTCCCCCCCCAAAAAATAATTAAAACTATCTCTAGCAGCCCACTAAAGATAGGAGTCTTTTTCAGTTATTTTTCTCTCCTTTTTGATTCCTGAAAAAGCAAAAAAATCAAAGTAAGTCCTGGGTACCCACTTCCCAATCCCTAATTTTTAGGGATCATTAAATGGTGTTTTAAATCTCCACATTCAAATCCCAACACCCCAATTTTCCTTTCAAATATTTTTAATATAAATATTTTAAAACTGCTTTTTCGTTGTTTTTTCTCCCACAAGTCACCTTGACAATGTGCAAAGGGAAATTAATTTGTCAAGCTTAATTATTCAAATATATATCATTTACCACCTTCAACCTGAATTCCAATCCAAAATTTACTCACCATAAAATTTCAAAATTGCTCAACAAAAATTGAAAATTCTACTTGATACAGGTTGCCAATTTTCCATGGATGCTCCTACATCAAACACCCAAGGTAGAAAGATGTGTTTCATGATTTGCATTCAAAAATATGTCTATCTTGGATCCACCTCATTGCCTTGTCCAATGAAATATTTCTATGCACCACTTTCTGCAAACTTACAAAATTACCATGCTCCATCCTTCTACTACTCATCATGTAATTTAAAGCATCAAATGTATTTTCCCACCAATATACTTCATCAAAATTAGAACTAACAATTAAAATTATACCTTCTTCATCAAAACAATGTATTTGTTTGCCTCATTTTTTGTTCCACCTTTTCCACCCCCTTCCACTATGTCTTCTTCATGAATTTCCATTTTTTCAATGCCTTCTAAAAGGCATGATACTGCTGCAACTTGTTTTCCTTCACTCAAAATAGTGTTAGTACTATAATAAAAAGACTTAATTTCCTCATTAGATGACAAGGAATCATGAACACTAATTAAAAAAAATTCACATCCATTGTTCTCAAACAAGTATTCTTTAGAAAATTCTTCATTAAACTTCACACTCAACTCTTCCAATTCAAATTATCAAAACAAAATTCTACTGCAACAAACTTATCTACTCCTTCACTCTCTTTCTCATCAAAGGAAATAATAAAATCATATTTTACCTTACGCTCTGGTACTACCTTCATTCCACTTGAGACCTCTTCTTCATCTAAGTCAACAATTCACCTTTCTCATATTCTTAATGGTTAGTATTAACAAAGTCAACATATTCATGCTTCATATCATCTAAAGGTCTAATTTCATCAACCAAAAATGAACCTGCCTTGCTACAAACTTTACCCATTTATTCTTTCAATGCATTCAATTTATGTTTCACTCCATCCTTCATCAATGTGTACATGTTGCAATAGCCATCATGCATCACCTTCCTATCAAATTGCCAAGATCTTCTTAGAAGAATATGACAAGCATCCATTGGGAGAATAACACACAAAACTTCATCATAATTGGTGCAGTCACAATAGGAGGGTCCTCAAAGAGAATAGTCTGGATTGTGCAGCAAGAGTTACACAATAGAAGCCACTCAGAATATGGAGGAAAATGAAGATTCAAACATTCATATTATCAGAAATTTCAATTACAAATAGCTGGCAACATCCGAGCTGACAAATTGAGCTCACAGGCCTGATACAACACGCTCAAAAATACAATATTCCTACATGCTCCTTAACATGAGCTTAAATATTACATTTCAAGTCCCATATTCATTTCTAACTATCTACTAACTACACCCCCAAATTCTTGGTTATAATGATTTATATATCATATATGGTGATCTAGAATCCTCCGCATCAGCCAAATATTATTAAAATCTCCGATGAAGGAAAATTTAACGTGTGCATAAAATAGGTGAGCCTTAAATTTGAATTTCTCCTCGGTGGGTGCATAGGATAAAATGTGGACCAAAATTAAGGTTGGAAACACTCCATGAAACAATTTGAATCAAGCCGTAAGGATCCGCAAGTTACAGAAGGATCCACAAGAGACAAAACTAGCCGTAAGGTTTGAAACTATTTCATTGCTTGTTCTAGAAAATGTCACTTAATCTAGAAGCGATAAATGGTCGGAAAAAGATCCAATTGCCCTGAAATATGTGAATAAGAGAAAATGAACATGTCCACCATGAAACATAGATCTGCAGGGTCTAGTGAGCAAGTATGATGAAATGGTGAATCTGCCAACTTGAACTAAACAAGAACAAAATTGAAATGAAAATATTTTTGGTTGATGTAGGATTGCAAAGAACCAAGGATGCTCCTACTTCAAAAATTTGGGGTTATTGAAAAGTGAATCCCTCACTTTGCTAGGGCTAAAGGAAAACCAATACGGTTTACCTCAGCCTGAGAAATCCAAGAATAATCCTCCACTAGTCTACCTTTCCGCTTCACAAGATATTCTTTGTATTGTTTT
Source organism: Sequoia sempervirens (assembly GCA_007258455.2). NCBI lineage: Eukaryota > Viridiplantae > Streptophyta > Pinopsida > Cupressales > Cupressaceae > Sequoia > Sequoia sempervirens. Next base: position 5,387 of record VDFB02027049.1, read on the forward strand.
CCACACATTTTCCTCCCATCTCTGATATCCAAAATCTCTTCTATCTCATCTAGTTGTTGTTTAGGAAACTACTTCTCCAATTTTTCTTTACTGTCTTCACTAAATTCTACTTCATGATACTAATGTAGATCTGCAATGTTGAATATAGGTGATATATGCATGCCATTTGGTAACTCTACTTCATATGCATTTCTAAATCAAATTTCTTCAAAATATTACAAGGTCCAAACTTCCTCATTTTGAGCTTATTGTATGTGCCAACTAGAAATATTTCCTTCCTCAAATACACCATCACTTCATCTCCAACTTCAAATTCCTTATGTCTCCTATTCTCATCTATTTTCTCCTTATATCTGTTGTTCATGTCTTCCAAATGCTTCTTGACCTGATCATGTACTGCCTTCATATGTTCTGCAAATTCTTCTGATTCTTCACTTCTTTTGTCTTCATTATTGATGTTTCTTAACTTTGATACTCCTTTAGGATGAACTCTAGTAACAATATCAAAAGGTTTCTTTTTGATACTCTTGTTCACTGAATTATTGTAAGCAAATTCCTCTTGTGCAAGGACTAAATCCCAACTTTCGGTCTTCTCTCCAACCAAACATCTCAACAAATTTCCCAAACTCATGTTTACTACCTCTGTCTATCCATCAATCTATGGGTGAAAAGTAGAACTAAACTTTAAATGTCTTTAACTTCTTCCAAAGTGTCCTCCAAAAGTAACCAACTTTGTATCTCTGTCTAAAACAATACTCCTAGGTAATCAATGCAATCTGACCACTTCCTTGAAAAACAAGTCTACTACATGTACTGCATCTGTTGTCTTCTTACAAGGTATAAAATGTGCCATTTTAGAAAATCTATCCACCACCACAAATATAGAATCATTACCTCTCTGTGTCTTTGGCAAGCCAAGTATGAAATCCATGCTAATATCCTCCCAAGGTCTCTCTGAAACTGTCAAAGGCTTATACAATCCAACATTCTGACTACTCCCTTTTGCAACTTGACAAATTCTACAACTCTACACAAATTTCCTAACATCCTTATGAATTTGTGGCCAAAATTAATCCTCACTTAACAATGCTACCATCTTATCAATTCCAAAGTGTCCTTCCAATCCTCCACTATGTTTTTCTTTCACCAAGTTATCTGTCATTGAACTTCGGGGTATACACAACTAATTCCCTCTTAACAACATATCCTCCTAATTGAAATAATCCAACCACTAACTCCTATCCTCCAAGACTGATTCTTTACAATCTTTCCAAGGTTCTGCAAAATCAAGGTCTTCCTCATACAAGTTCTTCAATTCATCAAAGCCTAATACCTCCACTCTCATCTCTGCCAGTAAATTCCTTCTCCTGCTCAAAGAATCAACAACTCTATTTGACTTTCCACTCCTATATTTAAAAAAAAAAGTATAACTCTACAAGAATTCCACCCACCTCATGCGTCTCTGATTCAAATCACCTTGATTGTTCAAATACTATAATGCCTGATGATCTGTATACAACACAAAATCCTTAGGCAACAAGTTATGTCTCCACTTCTTCAAGGCTTGAACTATGGCATAAAACTCCTAGTCATACATTGAATACCTTCTCCTAGCATCATTCAATTTCTCATTGAAATAAGCTATTGGTCTCCCTTCTTGACTTGATACTACTCCAATTGCATTTCCACTTGCATCACAATCTACTTGAAATACCTTGTTGAAATATGGTAATGCTAATACTGTTTGCTTTGTCACTTTCTACTTCAACAATTCAAAACTCATGTTTGCTCTAGAAGTCCATCTAAAATATTTCTTATCTCCTCTCATTGTTTCTATCATAGGACTGCAAATTGAATTGAAATTTGTAATGAACTTCCAATAGAAACTAGCCAATCCATGAAACAATCTTACCTCTCCAATGCTTTATGGCATAGGCCATTCAACAATTGCTCTTACCTTCTTAGGGTCTATCTTCAATCCATCCACAGATATCACAAATCCCAGATATACAAATTCTTCCTTCATGAAACTTGACTTCTTAATGTTTATCAACAACTACTCTTCTCTCAACCTCCACAAAACTTGTTTGATATGCAACAAATGTTCTTCTCTAGTCTTACTGAAAATCAAGATGTCATCCAAATAGACAATCACAAATTTACCCAAGAATTTCTTCAATACCTCATTCATCAACCTCATGAATGTTCTCGTTGCATTTATTAGTCCAAAAGGCATCACCAACTACTCATACAATCCTTCATTTGTCTTGAATTTTGTCTTCCAATCATCCCCTTCTCTGATTCTGATTTGATGATATCCACTCTTCAAATCTATCTTTTAAAGTATTTAGCTCCACTCAAACAATCCATAATGTCATCCATCCAGGGCAAAGGAAATCTATACTTCACTGTGATTTTGTTTATGGCTTTAGAGTCTGTACACATCCTCCATTCTCCATCCTTCTTAGGTGCTAGCATAATAGGTACTGCACAAGGACTTAAGGTTTCTCTAATCAAACCCTTCCTCAACAACTCTTTCATTTTTCTATTCAAATCTTCATTCTCTATAGGTGTCATCTAGTGTGCTGCTTTATTAGGAAAACTAGCTCCAAGAATCAGATCCATGCAATGACTAATACTCCTCACAGGTGGCAATCCATCAGGTACATTATCTGAAATGATATCTTCATACTTTGTCAGCAACTCCTTTATCTCATCCAGTTTTTCTTCTACATGCTTCAAGTCTTCAAACTTCTTAGGAACCAAGGCATAGCACATGTTCTCATGTCTCAGTCCATCCAGAAATGTCCTTCCATCAACCAAACAAATTCTAGCATTTGTACAAATCTCAACTTTAGGAACATCCTCCAATGGAAACAAAGTCTGCTTCATCTCATTAGAAACAATGGTATATGTGTTCTTTCCATCATAAATAGCCTGTCTATCATACTGCCAAGGTCTTCCCAACAAAACATGGGATACATCCATAGGCATGATATCACACAAAATTTCATCATGATAATTTCCTATCTCCAATTTCACCAAACATTGTTCACTTACCAATATCTTATGCTCATCTTGAATCCATGCTATCTGATAGGGCTTTGGGTGTTTCAATCTTTCCAGCTTCAATTTCTTCACCATTTCTTTAGAAACTAGGTTCTCAGAGCTTCCACTTTCAACAATCACTATGCAACATTTACCAGCTACTTTGCATCTAGTCTGAAACAAATTCTTTCTCTACAATGGTTCCTGCTCCATCTATCTTTGACACAATACTATTTTATTCACCAATACTTCTCCCTATTTTGGTTTATTAGACGATCTGGCATGATCCTCCTCAACAAAGGCTATTCTTCTACTATTCTCTATCTTTCTGCTTGTCTCTCCCTGATTACACTCAAATGCTCTGTGTCCGTCTCCACCACACTTAAAACAAGTTCCTCTGAATATTCTTTTATCCTATCCTCTATCATCTTTTCTATAACCCTCATTCTAGTAACCACCATATCCTCCTCTCCAGTAAGATTTTTCATCATCTCTATGGTACAAATTATCATTCTTATTAGCTTCCTTATCTTTATTCTGATCTGCAAAAGATCCTCTTCCTCCTCTGATAAAAATTCTTCCTCTCTAAAATCTTCCGCCTCTTCCTCTCTTTCTTTGCTCATGTCTTTTATTCAGCTTCTCTTCTAATTTTAGGGTAGATTGATATGCCTCTTCCACACTTTGCAACTTGATCAAATTGATCTCATCCTATATAGACAACTTCAAACCATTCACATATCTAGCTACTTGCTCAATCTCATCCTACAAATGTCTGGATATGATATTCAACTTCTAGAACTCCTCAATATAGTTTATCACACCTGAATCCTTTTACTTCAAATTCTACAACTTCTAGAAAAAATTGATTTGATAGTCTATGGGCATAAACTTCATCTTTAACTTATTCACCATTCGATCCCATGATTTTATCTTCTCCTTTCCTCTTCTTTTCCTATCTATCTATAAATGTTCCCACCAAAGGGATGCATGTCCTTTCAACTTTGTACAAGAAAATTTAACCTTCTTGTCTTCGGCGGTACCTTCAAAATCAAAATACTTCTTCATCTTCATTATCTAATCAAGCAATTCATCTGAATCCAACTTACCACTATAATCCGATGGATTGAAATTTGGTTTAGTATTTACTCTAGTTAGCTCTCTTATGAACCTCTCTTCTTCCTGATCAAGTCCAAGTTGATTTTCTCTTTCCCTTTCTTCCCATTCTTCTACCTCTTCATCACTCACATCATCAACTGGTCGACCTCTCCTTTGGGCCATTTCAACTGCTTCTAATCTTGCAACAATTCCTCTCAACATCTCCATTATAGCTGGGTCTACATTTTTTGCGTACTCCATTTCCTCTACCATTTCTTCTTCCTACCATATTTACATAAGTCCTCTGTAGCTATAGGTCAGATCCTCAATTTTCCACCCCAAAAAAAACTTCATTAGGACTCTGCAAGCTCTAACAATCTCTCACAGAATGAATCTCACTTTGATACCAATTTGGTGTAGTCACAGTAGGAGGGTCCTCAAAGAGAATAGGCTGGACCATGCAACAAGAGTTACACAACAAAAGCCACTTAGAATATGGAGGAAAATGTAGATTCAAACATTCATATTATTAGAAATTTCAATTACAAATTGGGCTCACAGGCCTGATACAACATGCTCGAAAATACAATATTCCTACATGCTCCTTAACATGAGCTAAAATTTTACATTTCAAATCCCATATTTATTTCTAACTATCTACTAACTACCCGCCCTAATGCTTGGTTACAATGATTTATATATCATATCTAGGGATCTAGAATCCTTTGCATCTACCAAATATTATTACAATCTTCGATGAAGGAAAATGTAACATGTGCATGAAATAGGTTGGCCTTAAATTTGAATTTCTCCTCAGTGGGTGCATAGGATGAAGTGTGGAATAAAATTAAGGTCGGTGACACTTCACAAAACAATTCAAATCACGCCACAAGGATCTGCAAGTTATGGGAAGGATCCACAAGAGACAAAACTATCTGTAAGGTTTGAAACTATTCTGGTGCTCTATTCTAGAAAATCACTTAATCTAGAAGCAATAAATTTCCGAAAAAAGATCCAATCACCCTAAAATCTTGGAATAAGAGAAAATGAACATGTACATGATGAAATGATGAATCTGCCAACTTGAACTGAAGAAGAAATAAACTGAAATGAAAATGTTTTTGGTTGATGTAGGATTGCAAAGACCCAAGGATGCTCTTGCATCAATAATAGCCTCCTATCTTAAATTTTACCTCACATTATTCACTAATCAAAATATTTTTTTTATCTTGTACCCATGCCATCTAATATGGATTTGAGTTCTTCTTCCTTTCTAGCTGCAATTTTCCTACCATTTCATCAGACACAATATTGTCTATGCTTCTAGTATCAATAATGACATTCCATACCTTTCCTTCACACTTGCATCTTGTCATAAACAAACTTCTCCTTTGAATGGATTTATCATCTTCATTTAATAGTGTTCTCCTAGCCATTAAAGTTTCACCATCTTCTGCTTATTCAGAATGTGATGATCTTGCATCTTCTCTATTCACATTTGTCCTATTTAATTTTTAGTCCTTCTTCTTAGTCTTTCCTCTTCATGAGGACAGTCATATGCTCTGTGACCTTCTTCCCCACACTTAAAACAAGTTTCTCAAAAGGTTTCTCTTCCAAAACCTCTACCAGATCTTCCTCTACCTCTCTGATTTTGATCTCTTGACCCATGCAATTCTTCATTCCTATGTTTTTTACTTTTGCCTTGGCCTCCATTTTTTATAATTTTTTTGATCATAATCTTCTTCATATGCTCTTCTCTCAAGCTTACCTTCATGAATTTTTCCTCTTTGTTTGTTTTCAAATCTCTTGTTCATCCTTTCTTCAATCTTCAAGGCAATCTGGTAAGCATCTTCCATAGTCACAACTCGCACCAATGTCATCTCTTATATACTTGACCTCAAACCATTAAGGTATATTTCAACCTTCCCCTTAGTTTCCTCATAATGTCCAATTCTAATGAGTATTCTATGAAACTCTTTTGTGTACTCCTTTACTATCTTGCTTCCTTGCTTCAAGCTTTGCATCTTTTTAAGCAATTCCAGCTCATAGTCTACTAGAATGAATTTCATTTTCATTTTCTCTACCATTTTAACCCATCTTGTAATTTTATCTTTTCCTTTTCTTCCTCTTTTTAATTGAATTCCTCTCCACCAAATTGAAGCACGACCCTTCAATCTTGTCTTAGAAAATCTCACTCTATCTAGGTTTCCAATTTCTTCAAACTCAAAATACTCCTCCATTTCATTTATCCAATCTATGAGTTCCTCTAGATTCAAGCATCCATTGAAGGTAGGAACATAAATTTTTGGTCTCTTTCCCATTTTTTTAAAAGCCCTCAACAATGGGTCATTTGCAACTATTGCAATTTCCTCTCTTTTTCCAGTGTTTAGGCTAGCATTCTCTAAAGCTTCTTCTTCATCACTATCAAGTTCCCTTCTTTGTGAAAACCCTCTTCTTATCTCTTCTTGAAATGTCTATAATTGTCTCCTCAAAGCTCTAAAATAATTATCATGGACAAAATTTTCCACTTTTCCTCTTCCTCTACCTCTACCATGATGAGCTCCTCTCCCATCCATTTTCTCCAACACCCACAACACACAAATACTAGTGAAAACTACCTCTCTTCGACGGTCTGTTTACACACTCAAGATATTTTTTCTCTTATACCACTAATGTAGAGAGGATTTGATACTCTCAAAGCCCTCTCTAAAATCCTCAAACAATTGCTTAAACAGAAAAAGAAAAATTGCAATTTAAACTCAACAATTTCTTTGCACACGAAACCATTAAAATGCCCAATTCAAGAAATTTGATTACACATGAGTTTCATTCATCAATTGACTGATATAAATCAAATAAGCTTCTTAAAAAAATATTATATGAAAATTAAATACATTCAAATATAATATATGCTCAAATATGTGATCGATTCCAAATTGTCTCACTTCCTAACACCTCAAAACCACTTGCAACTCCTGTAGCTACAATTTGTTGATATGAAACTTCAATGGACTATTGTAAATTAGTCCCAACCTAAAAAAACACACCAAGAAAACATTCCCCATAGAATTCTACCCTTCCTCCACTCTACCTTCAAAAATCTCCCTCAAAACTTTTCTAACTTTTCTTGCTGAAGAATGGGTTTTTCCTGTTTACTCCTCCCTGTCATGAAATTAATTTTACATGCTTTATTTGGGCCTATTCAATATGGACCAACCCATGATGTTTCTACACATCAAATTCCAAAAAAAAAACAATTAAAACCATCTCTAGCATCCCACTAAAGATAGAAGTCTTTTTCAATTATTTTTCTCTCATTTTTGACTCTTGAAAAAGTAGAAAAATCAAAGCAAGTCCTGGGTGCCCACTTCCCAGTCCCTAATTTTTAGGTATCATTAAATGATTTTTAAAATCTCCACTTTCAAATCCCAACACCCTAATTTTCCTTTCAAATTTTTTTAATATAAATATTTTAAACTATTTTTTCGTTGCTTTTTCTCCCACAAGTCAACTTGACAATGTGCAGAGGGAAATTAATTTGTCAAGTTTAATTATTCAAATATATGTCATTTACCATCTTCAAATTGAATTCCAAACCAAAATTTACTCACCAAAAAATTGAAAAATTTATCAATAAAAAATTAAAATTCTACTTGATACAGGATTGCCAATTTGCCATGGATGCTCCTGCATCAAATTTCATTCCTCAGAAGGTGTTGAATATATAGTTTATTTCTTAAAGTGATTTAAATGAATTGGTCTTTGAAATGATTCCCTATGTGTTGAATCTTGCATTTGATATTTAGGAATTTTCTTGATATTGGGTTTTCCTTTACTGCTTTCTGGTTAAAAGCATACATGATATTTTATTTTCTCATTTAAATTCATTGAACCTCTAGTGAGGGAGTTGTACCTTGATAAAATTTAGAGAATATTTGTTCTTGTTTAAGAATGAAATATTCAAAGTTGTTGGTTCATTTGAAACCTTTTGGGCACATAGTTATACCATACCAAGGTGTCCAATCTGTTAGCCAATAGATTTTTGGCGACTTTGCTAGGGAGATTTGGTTTGCTTTGTCCGGGTATAGTACATAGATAATTCAATTAATCCTGGATAACCAGAGATTTACTAGGGTGCAAAGGAGTAGGGGAATTTTTTATTCCATTTTTGAAACCTTGCAAAGAAGTAATTTTTCCTATATTATCCCCTCTGGGTGAAGGGCTGGGGCTAGAAGTAGACCTACTTCATTGACTAGGACACCTTCAAATCACTCTATCTCCCAAGCACTTATTTTACATGGGATTGTTTTACCAGTTGTAGTAAATTTTCCCCTTAATATGGCTCATCAACAACTACCACAACCTGTTCCCTGGGGCACTGTTGTCGGTCCTTTGTAGTTAGGAAATAACCTACATGATTTAGCCAAGGGTTCTCACAAGAACTTGCCTAAATTATGAGGGGATGGAAACATTTCACTAAAGGAACACATTGATGCTTTATTCACTGTGTGTGGTGTACTTGTTGTACAAGAAGATGTTTCCATTAGATTATTTTTAGAATCTTTAGTTGATGCAACAACTCAATGGTTTTATTAGTTACCTCATGGATGCATTACTAATTGGGCCACAATGCATAATAAAATTGAGGTGAGATTCAAAAGCATGGATGATGACTTGACTTTAATAGCACAAGTTAATCAGATGAAGAAAGAACCAGGTGAGTCCATGAGAGACTTTGTGGCTAAGTTCAACAAGATTGTGAATCGAATTATAGTTGCTAAGAGACCTTCCCTAGAAATGCAAAAATATTTCTTCATAAATTTGCAACACCCTAATATTTGTCTCCTCTTAAAGAGACAATCGATAAATACTCTTGAAGCTACGCAGGTGTTGGCAGTTGAGCTGGAAGATGATTTTATCTCAGTGGGTAAATATAAGAAGGATTTTCAAATGAACAAAGCACCTCCAACTACTTACTCTGTTCCTATGATCCAAATATTATCTAATGATGTGATTTCTCTCAAGAGGAAAATGTTGAAAGGTAACTAGCCCTATCAGGACATTCCTAGGAGAACAAATTTTTAACCAAGGAACAAAATGCTGCCCTTTCCTCCAACTCAATAGAGGTTAGCGATCGAGGCTCCTTCTACAAAAAACAACAATAATATGTGTGTTTTTAACCTAACATTAGATCATACTGGTGCTGATTTTCTTGAGATGAATAGGTTTATGCAATTGACCACCACCAAGGAGGTTATTAAAGAAGTCACATAAGAAGGTTCTTCATCTAATCAATATGGTGACTCTGTAAATGGATATTTGGAATTTGAAATTTATGATGATAGAGGAGGAGATGTTTAGATCACTCTGGATGATGCTACATGTGCCGTTATTACCCAAAGTCAGCAACATTCTGATAAAAAAAGGTACTCCAAATCCTCCTAAAGTCTTACTTACATGAGCTAGTGCAACTTCAAAAGGTGGAAATTCCTCACAAAGTGTAGTTGATAACTCTTCTAAAAACCTGATTTTAGCACCCATCAAAGACTCAACAAGCACCTTTGATATTGTAGAGTTTTGCAAAAATTCTAAAATGCAAATTTCCCAAGCAGAATATTTAAGGATGAATCCTAAGGAATTAGATAGATTAATTGAATATGTTAGGCCAGGTAATTTTGAATCTCATGCACACTTGGACAAAGGAATGGTTAGTTCTTAGGGTTTGGCTATCGACATTGCATCCAATAGTAAGAAACCTTCTCTGTCCATCCCTGATGCAAAGCCTAACCCATTTTATGTATCACTATTTGTGAATGGATTCAAAGTAAATAACTGCATCATCAACTTAGGTGCTTCTAACAATGACATGCCCACATAGATTTTAAAAGCCTTGGGGCTTGAGATGACTAGAAATTTTAGGAAGTGTTACTTTATGGATTCAAAACAAATTCATCTGCCTGAGAAAATTAAAGACGCTCAAGTTGCACTTGGAGCTTATCCAAGTAAGTGGCTCAAACTCACCATCTTGGTCGCAAAAATACCAACTAGTTATGGTATGCTTCTAAGCAGGAGATTTTGCGAAGACTTAGGAGGAGAAATACAATTAGATTGGTCATATGCCATTATACCAATTGGCAAAGAGAAGGTGCACTTGGAGCCTGAATCTAAAGCTAAGATAATGGTGCTTAAGTCAGAAGACCCTAAGGCACAAATTCTATATGAGGAGAATGAGTTTAGGAATTCAATGCTTTACTCAAAAGAGGACAAAGGAGATAATTTACATGTTCCAGATTTAGGACTTGAACTGTGGATGATGGAATTTGATGGAAGTTGTTCCAATGCTAGATCCAGAGTAGGAGTTGTTCTTATCTCTCCTTTGGGTGAGCAATTTCCTTTTTCCTATAAGTTGCAATTTATGAATACAAACAATACAATTGAATATGAGGCCCCTTTTTTAGGGTTAATTGAAGCTAAAGGTATGGGAACTAAGTTTCTTAAAGTTTTAGGGGATGAAAAACTAATTATTAAACAAGTATGAAATACTTTCACTATTAAAAATGAAAGGTTGAAACATTATCAAAATTGATTCTATACGGCCATAGAAAGTTTTGATGCCTTCTCAATAGAAGTTGTTCCTAGATAACTTAATTCCAAGGTTGATTCACTAGCAGTCTCCACCTCTTTGTTGCTTCCACATCCTGAATTCAAAAAAATCCTTACAAAATCAAATTGATTTATAGGCCAAGAGTTCTAGATAATGTTGATCATTGGCAGGTTTTTGATGATGACAAGAAGATTCAAGCCTTCATAGAGAATGTCGAAGCATTTCTTAGGTCTTCTTCGATGCAGGAGACAATGAATGTAAGGAATTTTGTTCTAGAAAAATGGGTGGCCTCAAGGATGAAATTATTCCATTAAAGGGTAAAAAAATACCCAAGGGGTGAGTTTCCCTTGAATATTTATTTGATCATCATGACCACTCCATAAAGAAAAAGATGAGCTAAACTACCAACCACTCTGGTGAATTCGAAGCAGCCAATATTGGAGATCCTGGCTCTCCTAAAATGGTTTATATTGGAAAATGTTGCTCATCTGAAGAAAAGGAAAGTTGATAGCTCTGTTTATCAAGTATAAAGAAGTTTTTGCTTGGTGTTATGACGACCTAAAGAACTTCATGAATGGAAAATTCCAACACCACATCCCACTAAAGGAAAGAAAGGTTGATTTCAGGAAAAAGCAGAGAAACTATAACCCCAAAGTCACTGATGCAATTTTTAGAGAAATTGACAAGATGATGAAGGCCTGGAATATATATCCCATACATCATTCAACTTGGGTGGTGAATATTGTTCTAGTTCACAAGAAAAATGGGGAAATTTGGATATGCGTCAATTTCAGGAATTTAAACCAAGCCTCGTTGAAAGATAACTATCCCATTCCTAATATGGATCATATCCTGCAAGTAGTTGTAGGTTCAAAAATGATGTCTATGTTGGATGGTTTCTCTGGTTATAACTAGATTAGTGTGGTTGAAGAGGATCAACATAAAATGGAATTTACCATGCCCTAGGGAACCTTTGCTTATAATTAGATGCCATCTAGGCTTATCAATGTAGGAGCGACATTTCAAGGAGCTATGGACCTATCCTTTGGTGATCTTTGAAACAAGATCATAGTCATATATCTTGATGATTTAATAGTGTTCTACAAGAATAGGAAAGATCACATACAAGATCTAGAGCAAATTCTATGGAGATGTAAAGAACATGGTATTTCTCTTAATCCCAAGAATTTCATTTTTTCCATCACTAAAGGTAAACTCCTGGGTCATATTGTGTCCAAAGAAGGTGTGAGAATAGACCCAAAAAGAGTAAAGGCTATCTTGCAATTAAGCCTCCCTTTGAGCCGAACTGGTGTGAAGTCTTTTTTTGGCCAGGTAAATTTCTTGAGGAAATTTGTTCTAGACTTCTCTGAAATCACCAAACACATTGCAGGAATGATGAAAGAAAAACAAGCCTTTACATGGAATGAGGTTGGGAAG
>VDFB02027050.1:0-28524 GCA_007258455.2 Sequoia sempervirens
TTGTTCTTTCTCTTTAATTTCCTCTTCTTCTTATTCATCTGAGTAGGGAGGTGCATCAGATTCACAGTCCTCAATTTCATTCATATTTTGATGTAGATCTTCATAAACCTTCACATTAGAGCTTTCAACTATTCTTCTTATTATTTTTTTATAGCACTAGTATGCTTTACTGATGCAAGAGCATCCAAGGTGTAAGAGAAATCTTTCCTCACCAAAAAAATGTTGTTTCTTTTCAATAAGGGCTAAATTTGGTAGCGTTACTATTTTAGTAAGTTTGCATTTATGCATAGTTGGACACAAATTCTAACACAACCCTCCAGAATGGTAAATTGAAGCTAATGGTGAAGAAATCACTTCAATACCATTTTCATGTGTGAAATATTAAAATTTTAATTTTTGAAAATCCTAGCAAAATCTTCGAGGTCAATTTTTTAGGCACTTAGAGGCTCTGGATGGGCTTGAAAATTGGTGGAAAACTAAAGTAAATGGCCTTTAGGGCCTACTTTTTGGTGAAATAATTCCTAAGACCTTTCCAAAAAGGTATTATAATAGAAAATTCAATGGTTAGATCAAAAGTTATGATCCTGCAAAGTTGTAATACCACAGTTAATAAAATTTCAAAATATCTTCTTGAGGAAGTTACACTTTCCAGAAGATTCTAGGGTGGTTGCACTTTCCAGAAGATTCTAGGGTAGTTGTACTTTCTAGAATATTCTAAGGTAGTTACACGTTCCAAATAAAGGATGTAAAGGGGGACTACAAAGAGGAGACTAGGGTAGAGTAGATGGTGGCTCTAATTTGCAGATTTATGTAACTAGAAATCCCATGTGATGGAAAATTTAATTTTGTAATTTCATTTTCATTTCATTGATTATAAAAAATATTTGCTTTCCTTCTTGAATTTTGGTTGTGCCATTATCTATTATTTTTTTTGAGTTTTAGATTGTAAGGGGAGTACTCTTCATCATTTACTCTGAGATCAATATCCCAAAATAATACCTTCATCAACCCTTGAATATAACTTCCCCAAAAAATCTTCATCACTTTTGATATAACATTTTCTTCCAAAGACTCTAAAATACCTAATAGTTGTAGGTATTTCATACCACAACTTATAAGGAGTCTTAGTTTTGTTCTCTTAACAATCCTCTGTTAAGAATTGAAATGGAGGAAAATAGGAGGGGGGTGTAATGGAATGGGGTTACCAATTTTACTATAAATAAATAGGGAAAAATGGGGTATAGTGCACCTATTTACATCTATTTCATTAGGAAAAAGAGACCCCTTACGCCAAGGTTGACTTTTAGCCCTTAGGTGAGTCAAATTTGAAGCAGATCTTGTTGTTTTCCTTATGATCTAGGATGGGGTAGATATGTTGAAACAAACTTTTGGGAGAAAGACTAAAAATAGTAAATAAACCAAAAAATGAAAAGTGAAACATGAAATCAAAAGATTAAACATTAATCTAATGGAACCAACAACTTTTAGATAGATCTGAAATGGTTTAGTATTTTTGCACCTGTCATCAAAATGTTGTGGTTGGGTGTCCTCTAAGACTCATTTTCCCAAGGGAAACTGTGTCTTTGTAGGGATTTTTGAAATTAGTTTATGGGTCCTTACTCCTTTGGTCCTATATCTACACTCTCGAGTTATCTAGATTTCATAGTCGAAAGTTTGGAAATAAATCATGTAGGTGAGTTTCCATGGATTGATGACAACTTGACAACTTTTGCAACTTTGACAACTTTTCCAATTTCGCTCTTTGATAGATATTCAATCCCTCTTCAACCTAAGATCTACAAAACACACATAACAAGGATTTTTTTTGTTTTTGGTGAATGGGGGTTTTCCTTGGTCAAACCCCATTTTGGTAATTGAACCTTGAATTGAAACAATGAAATATGAAGGGAATGATGAATGAACAAATGCTATGTTGCAACTCACCAAACCCTTGATTTGAAACACTTGGAGGGCTGAAACTTAGTAGAGCTCTCCAAGGTTTTGATCTTGCATGAAGTGGCTTGATTGAATGTTTATCTTGATGCTTGAAATATGACTTTAATTCTTGAAACCTACATCACAATATTAGCTCCAAAACCATGCATGTTGCTTGATAACTTTGACATGGTGCTTGAGATCTTGATTGCTACAACAAATATTTGAGAAATCTACTTTTGAACACCTTTTACAATAATGTTAGCTCTAGGAATCGTTGCATACAAAATCTAGGATTTGAATTGATAAAAAAACCTTTCTTTTATAGACGCTTTTCTAATTTCCCAAAAAATAAACATTACAAGATGACACTTAAATATTGAATTTAGGACCTTAAGATGCCGCCAAAAACATGTTTAAAATTTTAATTTTAAATCTTAGTAGTGACCAATTTTCCCAAGGGTGAATGGGTCCTAACCTAAATAATCAAGAACTATTCATTTCTTGGTGTTAATAATGATTAATGCATTAATTATATCATAATTACCCTTTTAGAAATTGCAATTAATTAGGCTTGTAAATGAAAAATTAATGCAACAAGAGGCTTAATTAAGTCTATTTAATTAAGGGACCCAAAAATAGTGTAAAAATGTAAAGGATTACATTTCTTGACACTACATTTAGCCCCCACTTTAGTGAGAGGATGAGCCCTACACTCCAACTCACACTAAAGTAGTCAAACAAGCATCAAGAGAGGTCTAATTGTACAACTATTGGAAAGAAAAGACAACAAAGGTAAAGGAGGATGATCAATCCCCCAAGATCTAAGATCTCACAACATACCAACAAAGGCAAAAAGAGACACATGCCTATGTTAAATATACAACAAGAAAAAATACACAAGCATGCAATGCCAAAATTAAAAAGAAAGAGGTGGATCAAGCCTTGACTATTTGTCCATTTGGTATGATCAATCCTTAGTTGTTTTTCCAAAAAAAATTACAACTGGAAACCCTCTGTCCACTATGTAAACCAAAGGCACCACACAAAAATGGTCATAAGGCGAGAAAAAGGCTCCAGTAGCAAGCAAGTTGTGTTATGCTTGGTGGCCTTGAAAAATATACAGGCTCCATTGGCAAGCAAGTTGTGTTATGCTTGGTGGACTTGAAACATGCAATAGGATATTCAAAGGGGTTTTTATTAGTTCATGAAATGTCTCACCTCTTAGGGAACATCGTGCCTAATGTCTCCAAGAGAAGACAAGTCATGTAGTGCCCCTCCCCATTCAACCTTTCATCACATTTGAGTAAGTTTCTCTAGTTGAATTGACTTGTCTTGTTGTGTGCATCATTATATTGTTTAATTGGATTTTGAAATTATTTGATGAAGTAAACATTATATCTAGCCTAGATTAATCGATTTAATTAAATTAAATTGATTATATAAGGAAATATAAATTAATTCAGAGTTAAAATGATGATTAAATGAATCATGTTGTGTAGAGGTGAGATTGGCTATTAATTATTAAATTATTAAGTAAAGGTAAATTATAAAATAAATAATTGTATAAATTAATATTGTGAAATAGAAAGGTGTAAGGTTTATTAATTAAATTAAATTATTAAATAGATGTTGTTAATTAATTCGTTAAGTCATAATGATTCAATAATTATATTATTATTTTTATTTACAATGATTATATTAATGAAATATGATGGAATATTATTGTATTTATTAATAATGTTTATTTTAAATTCAATTGTGATGGATAATGTTGTTTAAATAAAATATTAAATTGGAGTTAAGTGATAATGTTAAATCATTAAAAAGTAATTAAAAAAAATTAAATCGGAGAAACATTTTGCATGCAAGTGCGTGCGTAGTTTCAAACTGAGAATCAAAGGGCAACCTGCTAATTTTTGTGTTTTTAATGATTTAGCATTTGATTTTATTTTCAAAAAATAAAGATAACTTCTTGAATTGAAAAAGAAAAGTTAATTTTAATTTTGGGTTTTGCTCTGCGAATTATCTTTTCTGTATCCAATAAAAAAATACAAATTTTGGTTATTTTGAATATTGGTTCTTTTGGATAATGGATTAGAGGACTGCGAAAGAGCTCATGCTTGCATTTCATTTCTCCAGCACTGAAGTGTAGGACTCTAGGTTAGAATTATTTCACTTTTGTTTTCATCCATCTGTAGATTGCAAAATTTTTGTTTAATAATTGCCGACTGCTTGAAATTTTTCATAGTCTTGCTGATAATGGATTTTCCTTTAGGCTGCGAAATCATTACCCCATACTCCTTATTGCTTGTGGTCTATTCAATATTTCAAATTTTTCTCTTCAAGAGGATTGTTGGTATTTATGCAAGTCTAGTTCTTAGGTTATATCACCCAACCTTTGATTTTATCTAGCATACCCATTTTATTTCTACAATGGCTTTGGCCTTTTTCTTATCCATCATCCATTTGATTAAGAGTTCGTTTCTTTCTCTAAGATCACCCCTCTTGGCTGTGTCACTCTTTTATTGTTTACTATTTGTTTGAGTATTCAATTTTTCTTCTGGAATATATTGTTACTTTCTTCATGGTATTCACTTAGAATTTGGTAGTTATCCACCTCCAAATTTATGCTTCCATGAGTATTGTATGGATTTACCCCTTGAAGGAATAAATTTTTGTGTATGAGCATGTGTATAGGCATGCTTTCATTTATATTTGTTACCTTGTGCCTTGTTTGGGTTGACCCCTTTTAAATGGAAATAGAATCCCAATATTTTGTAGCATGGTTTTGTTTGAAAATTTCAGACTTTGGATTGGATTGTTGTTGTAGCCAACTTGATTGGGGGCACCCTTTCCTTAGGCGAATATTATTCCTGGAATTGATTGTTGTTCTATATTGTATGTGACCTTATATATATTTTTATATATTAATTGAGATTCCATTTGGGCATCAACGCTAATTTGTGCAACTTTGGTTCATCCAAATAGTGTGTTGGTTGGCTGTATAAACTGTGAGTAAGCAGTAGTCTTCATATATCAACTTTTATCATATATATATTTATATGTTTTTTATGTTCAAGTTCTGTGTTTATTATTGTCATTATAAAATTGGAAATCGGTGCTATGACCTACAGTTATATTAAAGTAAAAGTTTATAAACATGCGTTTTCTCTTTAAGGCATATATATATAGTGACATCTTTGGCTTTATTGTGTTGGATTTGTGTGTCTTCTCTATGTTGTCACAAGGCAGCCAGTAAACATGTTTAAATTTCTTTTAACAATATCTTTAAAATTAATATGTAATATGCATATACTTATTTATATATATATACATATACATATACATATATATATATATATATATATATATATATATATATATATATATATATATATATATATATATGTATGTATGTATGTATGTATGTATGTATGTATGTATGTATGTATGTATGTATGTGCATGTTATAAATAGATATCTCATGAATTTTTATAAAGAGTAATCTTGTGAGTAAAAATGCATATTTGGAAAATGTGTTTTAGTATATGTTTGTATAAATTCTTGAGTATTAAAATGATTTTCATAATGAATGATTAAAAGGGATGTAAGTGATTATTTTTTATGTTTTTGAAAATCACTACTTTGAGTGCATAGTGGAATTAAAAGATGGATTGTCATGTTTCCATGTTGATTGCTTTTCCCCCTTGTATTATTTCTCCACTTGATGAGATTTTGTGTTTAGTCATGTGGGAAAATTATGTGGGAACCCATAGCACTGAGTTACTCTCTACTGGGAGTTTAAGGGTAGTTTGTTCATTAGGCTTCTAGAGATGATGGGAAACTTGATTTATGATTGTATTTTCCATGTTTTGATCTTTGTGGTTCATTTGATCTTATCTTTGATGTTGAGCTCTTGTGGTTGTTACCTTGTATCATGGTTTTCGTGCCTTTTGATATGGATTTGAGTAGGGGGTTCATGCCTTGCATATTCACTTGAGTTTCATGGTTTTATTGATTTTTGTGTTTTGGTACACCCCTTGATGTCATTAGATCAGTGTTTCAGTGCTACTAGGGAGAGTGGCTCTTCATGGGGCTAGTGCACAAAGGGGCAGCCTGGGTAATCCATGGAAGAGTTTATTTAATAAGTGATAACCTCATAAAATAAACTAGTGGGTTTGGGTAGGATCACACTAAACAAGATAAATAAGATACCTTACCCATGCCTTTAGTGCTTTCACATAATAAAGGTGGGCTGAGAAGGCCTAGTTGGAAAGATCACTTCCTTTTCCTCATGAAAGGTAATTTATTCCACATGTGTCACCTTATGGGGCCAGTTCCTAGTGAGAGGCAGTCAAGGTAACCATAGATGGGGGTCAACATCTAGACTGTCAGGGTAACTGAGGGATGGGGGCCAATGTCTAGACTATTAGGGTAACTCAGGGATGGGGGCCGATGTATAGATTGTTAGGGTAACCCATGACTAGACCTTGTGATGACACTGTACCCTTTAGCAACTATGTATGTTTGTTGTTCCCCCTTGTTGTTTTTGAGCCTTTGGGAGTGGGTGTTCCTTGTGTTTATTATTGTTTGGTTGTGGAGTCTTGTTAGTCGTTGTTCCCTTGAATGTCACATGTTGTGGGTCCTTCTTGTCATCTCCTAACACGAGGTGTGGGCCTTCATATCCACATGGTTGGGTGGAATGTGCTTTGTACCCCATTGGGTTCCTAGATGGTGTTCATGAAGCATAGAGATTGTGCTGATGCAGTTGATCCAAAGCTTCACCAAAGTTCAGTTATATTGTGTTCACTCAGTTGTATACTCTTGCTATTGATGTATTGTTCCCACTATGGGTTGGGAAGCACTATAGTACCTTTGTAAATTTGAAATGATGTAATTTCATATTGATATATATGTACATTCTGATTTGATCAATGTAATATATGTATACTATTGATTATTTTATGTGTTCATTTGTGGATGTTTCTCATTAATGTAATGCAATGGGTGTATGCTAATTCTTTATGTATCTTACATTATGGTTTGCAATGTAATCTTGGGATTCATTAATTATCGTTATAGAATGGGAATTGTGTTTGGTAATGCAGTAACATGTACCCCAAAGGATGTAGTTGATATTGTATATGTATAATTGCATTAGATGTATTGTATGCTAATGTACATCTTATGTTAGTTTACCTTGTTTTTTTTTTTTTAAAATGTGCTTTAATTTTTTTAGTTCTAGTTGTCCTTTGGGGTTTGCACGACAGGGCATTACAAGTCAAGGATAAAAGATTCACAACTTAGGGAATGCAATCCGTAGCATTGCCACTAAGAGGAATTCCATATGCCAAGAAAGGTCATAATCTTGAAGGAGATCAAACCCATTGCCACCACCAAGAAGACACACCACATGAAGTAAGAAGACCACACTTTGAAGTATATAATGAGTGGGGATGCATATGGCCCAACTTTAAAGAAATTATTAAACATAATGTTGTGATAAATTACTTTAAAGTAGAACATACACAAAAAGTTCCAATACATGAGAGCTTTATTCAGAAAGCCCTATGTCGACATATGTTTTCGAGATAGAGCAACATCATATAAAGGAGGTTTTCCCCCCATATGCAATCTTAAGATAACACATAAGGGATCCATGGATTTGGGGTCAATGTTTGTCATTTCTTCAGTGATATATTTGAGCTTGGACTTGTCATCATTCCCCAAATAAATCATGAAACAATGAGCACAAAGGAAGAATGACACATTTTTGGAGAGGAAAAAAAGATAAATTTTTGGGTCAACATGGAAGAGACCTAAATGTCTCAATGCCTTGTGTCATCCACAAAAGGAAAACACAAGACAAAAGATAAAGGTTATGATAGATAGAAGAATGTAGATACAAATAGAAGAATGTCACAATGGATTTGATTCATTTATATCCTTGCATCAATAGAGTGGCAAAGGTCATCCAAAGTAGGCTCACAAACATATAAAGACATGCAAAGAAACACAATACGGGGGATTACATTACACACATGCAATCATAAAGAACACAAAGAGAAGAATAGTAGGGAACATACGAGTCAACCTATAGTAGGTCATCCACATCCCAATCTTATTCATCATATATGAAAGGAAAATAACTAGCCAAAGGGACAATGACAAGTGTTGTACTAGGAGCATCACCGGGCTAAATGTGTGGTGAGTCACTCTTTATAGGAGGAATATCACAGTTGTTATCATATAAGATCATGGAAGATAAAAACAATAAATTTATCTCATTATGCACTTCCTCATCAATTTTAGCAATCTCACCATCATTATCCAAGTTAATCATAATAGGAGGCCTAATGATAATGTCCATAGAAGTTTATTGTTATTTTTATTGTTGCAAAGGTGGAGGATCATCATGCTTTGTCTCAATTGGTATTTGATATTTCTTTTTTGTTTTAGTTTCTTATTTTAATCTATGAGCAATTGCATGAAGTCTACACATACGCTTTTTAGCAATTCTATTTCTTTTTGTGCAATTTTCAAGTTATGATTGTGTAGGAGTTAGTTTATCAACCATAGGTTTATTTTCTTCCTATAAGGGAGGAATAGAAGGAACCATTGGAGGTTGTTCAACCACTTTCTTTTTAACTCTGTAAACTTGTTTGATCTTAGGAGGCACAATAGGACTCATTTGGTTATGTCTTGGTCTTTTGTATGAGATAGGCGAAGGATTTTCCATGGGTTGGTCTTGGTTACTTGGAAGAGGTTTTGGTTGAATCATGGTTTCATCAATGATAGGAGGCTCAATCATGGGTTGAGGCATGTTTCTAAGGAATAATTCTAATTTTCACTTTTCCTTAAAATTTTGATAAGATTTGAAAATGAAGTCCTCATGAGGCTTAGTAGGTTCCATAGGTTTTGGCCAAAACAAATCCAATGAGAAATTCCCATGGGAAGACTTATGATTAAAGTGACTATGGTGCATAGTAAATATAACATTTCTAAATGGAAACTTTAAACATTTATGCACTATCAAGGGGATGGAATCCATGGAGTGTAGCCATGGGTAACCAAGCTTCACACAAATTTTTTTTGACAATGGGATGATAGAGAATGAGACATTCAATTTTTTTGGTCAAACTTGTAGAGGGGGAGTGATTGAACCTATCGCAGGGAAAGAAAAACTATTATTTGTTTTGGTCCAAGCTTTTGGTTGTTCATAAGAATCTTGATAAAGTCATGTACAAATAAGAACTCCTCAGTGATTGCATTCTCTACACACATGGGATCAATTAATATCCCATTAGTAGGCTTGTCATTGATTCTTTTGGTGATGTAAAGAGGACCATCAAGTGCTCATTTAACTAAGTCATTTTGTGAGAAAGCAATGCCAAGGGGCATTTTGGTTTGGCCATTACGAGGTTCAACATCAATGAAGTTGGCCATAGTATTTATGAAATCATTCTCATAATTTTTCATGTGATGATTAATGATGTAAGTGAGGCTATGCTAAATTTTTAGTCCTTGCTTAGTATGCAAAATTTTCCTCATGTTATCTATGACAAGAATTGCAGTACCATCAATGTATTCAAAACTCACAAATTTTGCAATTTTTCTAATTTTTCATCCATTTGTCTTAGTTCTTGTTGAGGGACATTAGCAATCATTATGTCAATGCCAGTCACATTGGTTGTGGGTAGGGTGGTCATGGGAAATGAGGTATCAAAGTTATGGTCCATAGTGGGTCAACTATTATCAACACTATGGGAAAGAGTTGGAAAACTCAAGATCCATGATGAATGTAGGAATGTGGGATGGCATGAGTCTCAAACTACATATCACTATAGTATTGGTAATAGGACACTAGGTTGTGAAGCTCATTCAAGTTTCACCAAACTAGGTGGACCCAAAATGGAAAATAGCTTTTAGATGAATGAAATTAAACACCCTAGAATATGAAGTGCAATGCAAGTATGTAAAAGAGATAACAATTTCTTAGATTTTAAACAAGATAATTTTCTGATTATACTATGCAAAAACTTGAAAATGATGTCTTGTAATTCCGATTTTGATTTCCAAATAATGCACTCAATTTAACTAATTAAACCTGTAACATCTAGAAAATGCACAAGACAAGATTAAGAGCAAACATGCAATGAAAATCTAAATGCAATCTAATGCTAAGCAACAAAGAACAAGGGAAAGTAAAAACGTTAACAAACTTGAAACAATCTCACCAAATTGCTACATATTTCCATGATTCATCTCGATTTCCCTTCTCCATTTTTCTTGTAGTAGTATAATTGCCCTCAGATTTTAAAGAGTTCGTGCAAGTATAGCTTATGATAATGATTTAGCAAAACATCGAAGATTTAAGATAAGTGCTCCAAAAAGTCGTAAGATTTTGAGAGAGATATACAATTTCGAGTGAGATTGGAATGATGAAAGACAAATCAATTTATAGACAATTGATTATTCGAACGACAGGCCAGGATTGAAAGATTAACGAATGATTGAGATTAATAGATTAGACATGCATTAGTATAACAGTTAGTAATGACATGAATGATATAAATTAGAAATAGAATTAAAGATTAAATAAATGATTTAATTTTCTAGTTTGGTATTCGAAAATAGAGGAATTATCTTTGCATGACAAAGATAAAGATGGATTAAACCAACTCTTGTTTGAATGCACACACACGGTTTAATTAATTAAATAGGAATATTTAATTAATCTGCATGTACATGCAAATGAGTTAGCACTGGACAATTGAAATGATTTGACAAGGAGATTACTCGAGAAAGCCACTCAGACATTAAATCCTAAGTTAACTGAGCAATTTAAATAGATGTCAAGTCTAGTAAGAGTGAATACTTAGATAACTTACACAATTATCTAAATATAGAGGAATGCGTTAAAATAGAATTTATGAATTAAATAATTCATTTAATTCAAGACTCGATATTTGAAGAATAATTAAATAAAGACAATTTATTTAATTAAGTGATGAAGGGATTTAAATGAATAATTAAATAAATAAAGAATTTATTTAATTATAGTTGAAGTATGATAAAGAATAAATTAAATAAGAATTTATTTAATTTGAGAAGAAGAAGGATAAGGTTAATTAGTAACATAATTAAATAAAAAGCATTTATTTAATTAATCAGATAGAATAAAGAAAAGTGTGAATTAATTAAATAATTAAGATTATTTAATTAATATAAGAAATGAAGACTATAGATTATAATTAAATAATTGACATTATTTAATCATGACCATGAAGAATACAAATTATGAAGAATGTTGAAGTCGTAGGCCTAAACCAAATTTTGGTGTCTACATTTGCCCCTCTTTGATACAATGTCATTTCAACATTGTGTCAAAGAAAATCAATAACAAGTATGCCCCAATAATGCTCTAGTATAAAATAGGTGAAGGTATGACCCCTGGGGAAAATTGACAAATTTTCAAAAAATTCAATAAAAATTTGGAAATAGTCCCGATTAGTCCATTGGATAGCCAAAAATATAGTGGAGTCGACGGAATGGAGGTTGGAAGTGGTAGGGATGGGTAGGGGTCAAATGAAATTAGAAGTTGACATGGCCAGTAAAAAAGAATGCCACCAAAACCCTAGGTATATATAGAAATTGGGGTAAAAACCAATTCATTAAACCCATGTAGCTTTAGAATTAAGATTTTTTTCTGCCCCCACAGCGACAATGTCCCCTGTTCTGAACACCCATCATCGAGCCTATAGAATTCGGACCTTCTAGAGGCCAGCCGATGCAGACCCCCTGGTATGCACCTCAAACTTGACTTTTGAAAATTTTCATTTGCACGTAATTTTATGCATTTAATTCCAATTTGATGTATGCATCCTTTTAATAAAATGCCACATGCGTATGCGTGAAAGACGCATCTGCATGTGAAAGAATGCATTTGAAAATTGACATGAAATGCTTGGCATAGTTTTTCCGCCATTCGACACATTTGTAGGTTAATGAACCACATTTTATAATTTGCATCGCATGTGCATATAGAATAGCCGCATTTGAGTTTCCCTCAACGCATTCATATGTATTTCAATGCATATGTTATAGTGCAACACAAATGTAATGTAGTTAGTTGCATGTGAAAAGGAATGACACATGTGTCTAAGGAAATGACACATTTGAATTTTATGCACTGCATATGTTAAATAACGACACATGTGAAAAATAATGACGCATGTGCAAAACAATGACACATTTGAATAGTAGTTAATTTTAGTCAATTTACATTATAATAGATGTTCGATGCTGACATGAGGCATGTATAATGCCATTGCAGGTCGTGTTAGATACAATATATACTTGAGAGTTGAGACTGATGACTTTTCAGTTTAGCGACAACTTGTGGAGTGCAGAGAGATGTTTCCTATGGCACCTTGGTCTTTTGCACATTACAAACATGCCCCATATTCAGGTGACTCAGGGATTATTAACAACATTGTGCGAGCGATGGCACTCAGAGACAACGTCCTTTCACTTGTCGACTGGAGAGGCCACTGTTACTTTGGAGGATGTCTACAGGATCCTCAGACTTCCTATTAGAGGCACACGGGTGACGTATGATACCCTGAGGGGTGTGGCTAAGATGTGTAGATACTACCCACATGTAGACATCAGGCAGTTAGGGTTTGACCGCTATGAGATTAGGTGGCGTGTGTTGGCTCAGAGGTATAGGCAGCTAAACTATCTATTGTGTACATTGACAGGTGGCATATAACTTCCTGACCGTCAAGGTCATGGTTTTCCCATGGGGTGGGGGGAGATGCTTGTAGGCATGCTAGAGCATTGAGTGGTATATGCTTGGGGTTCATGTCTGCTTGGGATGTTATATTTTCATTTGCATGATATTGCCTATCGAGAGGCATAGCCTATGAGTTGTGGTACCACGCTTCTGATGGTATGGGCGTGGGAACACATCGCTATCTTCCACACAGAGCTCCTTACCCCTTCTGTTATGTGGGGGAAAACATGCAACACCATATAGTTGACACAAGATACTGCTAACATGCCATAGACACGATGGTGTAGTTTACATGGCGGCCATACCTAAGATGTGTAGAGTGGTCAAATGAGGATGAGCACTTTCCATTTTTCTAACAGACACATTATTTGATTGGGCAGACAGTGTCACATGTCCATATCATAGAGCGTCAGTTGCCAGATCATGTCCTGTGATAGTTTGGAGAGGTGCAGGATGTGCCTAGAGGATGAGAAAAGTTTGCAAGATCATCGTGAGAGTTCCCCCTATGGGGTCAAGAGATTCCAGTGGCCATAGTCAAGGTAGAAATCGATGCATTATAGGAAGTTTCTTGGGGATGGAGAGATGGTCTAGCAGACCTAGGGACCACAACGGAGTATGATCAGTGGTGGGCTACACATAGACCGATTCCATTAATAGATCCAGAGCAGCTAGCATTGGTAGAGCGGCAAGGGACAGGTCCGCAAGGCAGGCATGGTAGAGGTAGAGGTTGGGGAGATGGAGGTGGCCGTGGGGATGGTGGAGATGATGGTAGAGAAGGACGACATGGATGGAGGGGACAAGGGCCACCATTGTCACTGATTCATGAGGAGGATGTGTCCATGCCAGACATTGGGAGAGGAGGGGAGGAGGTGGATATTGCAATAGGTGGAGAGGAGGAGCAGCCCATAGAGGAGGCCATTCCAGATATCCCAGAAGAGGAGGAGGTAGGTAGAGAGGAGGCAGGCAGAAAGGAGGCAGGCAGAGAGGAGGTAGAGATTGATGCCTTGGGCTTGTTGGGGACCTACCAGGAGGATGATGATCATGAGAGAGAGATCTGTGATAAGATTTTAGAGGAGTTAGATGAGGAGGAGGATGGTGTAGTGAAAGCTAGTCATGATGACACAAGGGCAATGGATCCTAACATAGCCACATTGCATGCATAGGTTGCATCCTTAGAGGAGCAGATGAGAGTCCTGATGTCAGAGAGATGTATATCAGATGGAGAGGGATAGAGCCATCATGGATAGAGATCAGGCTATAGATCGAGGATAGGAGACTGAGCAGAGATTCACAGAGCTCAGGGCCTTATGTACGAGAGCATCAATTTCCTTTTCTAGAGAGTTAGTCAGAGCTAGGCAGAGGGAGACTTACTATCGTGACTTATATGAGGCAAAGGTTCCTCTAGAGAGATGGGCTCCTAGCTTCTCACAGGAATGTAGCAGCAGATCCTAGACCAGGACCCATACCAGGAAAGTTAGCAAGGAGGGTGTGGAGTAGCCATGGAGGTTAGGTCCATATGATAGGCCTCACTTAGCGCACAGGTCATTAGGTTCCTGGCATCAGTCATCTGCACATACCAGCCATGATAGCAGTGGCAGTTCAAGATAGGGATATTTCTTGACATGTACTGATAGATTGTATTATGATTATATGGCCTGTGGGCTTCCATGTATATATATATATATATATGATTTTGGTGGCAATTCTCATGATATGCAATTCTATTTATTGATTATGCAGTTTTTTATGTGTACATGTGATGTTTATATGATATGCCTATGTGATGGATGATCATATCTATTTTATGATATGTTGATGCAGCTAGTGTTATAATGTGAAATCTATGTGATGTTAATGCTATATGATGTATGCAGCTTATAGTTAGGGGATGTAATATGATGTTATATGTATAATTTCATGTGATGATATACAGATCTAATGTAATGCATGTGTTTACATTTATGATGTACATAGATGCTTATGATATGTATCATAGGATAATGAATGTCTATTATGCCATAATGTCACAGAGATGATAAATGCCTATATGTATGTTTCTTTCTAACATGTATATGTATATGCAAGATG
This sequence comes from Sequoia sempervirens, assembly GCA_007258455.2. Lineage (NCBI taxonomy): Eukaryota > Viridiplantae > Streptophyta > Pinopsida > Cupressales > Cupressaceae > Sequoia > Sequoia sempervirens. Next base: position 14,825 of record VDFB02027050.1, read on the forward strand.
ATGTACATTGTTGTGTGTCACAGGACTCCATCATAATGCAAGAAAGAAGAACTGTTAGTGCAGAAATAAATATTGGAAAATGATACAAGAAATGTGATGGATGTTAGTATTAACAATCTTCGATGTTTCACTATATCACAAAAGGTAATGCACTTTATCATCATTGGGCAGGACTAATACAAATGGAGAAAAACACCATGATATGACATAGATCAAGGTGTGCAAAGTCATCCACTTGCTAATAACAGATAGTCGCAGACAAGGAATGTCGTTTAACTCATACTAAGGGCACAAGTTGCCCCAGTCTTTTTGTCAAGACAAACCACATACAACAAACAAAAGAAAAGATGGGTCATGAGATGTCATCGCTCCTCTAAATCCTTCATGGGACATCCTTGAGGAAACTAGTAACATGACTCAAAAACCAAAGTTTAAAAGACAATTGATAGACAACAGTCAAAGAAAATAGAATTCTGATACATCGTTGCTTCTCTAAATCCTTCATGGGACATCCTTGAGAAATCTAGTAACATAATTCCCATCATAAAGTCAAATAAAATGATAAGATAAATAAGCCATAACATCAAAAAGCCAGTAAAATATTTTCTAGAACCTGATCTTGTTTGTTTGATTCATTTTGATTGATAAAGCCTGATTATAGGTGATACACATACTGGATAAGACTATGAGTCTGATTTCAATTTTATGACTATTTGTATAAGGCATGACAAAGCCTGGTTTCAAAAAGACATGTATTGTATAAGACATTAAGTTAGATGCGATTGATGTGAGAACCTGTATAAGGCTATGTTGATTTGATTGGCAATGTTGATTATGTAGGAAAGACTCATCCTGTATAAGACATAGATTGTTTTGCTGATATCAATATTTAGGAAGGACTCATCCTAAATAAGACAAAGGTTGATTGTTTTGATGATGTCTGTTTCCAGGAAGGAAACATCTTGTAGCAGACATTAGTTGATCTATTTTGATTGTTTCCTTGGCATTTTGTTTAATTTGACTTAGAGACATTGCTGAATTGTTCACCAGATTAATGCATGACTTGATATGATGTATTGACAATTGACTATGTGTGGCGAAAAACCCTAAAGGACTAACCTAGTGCGGCCTTGGGGGCTCATCGATTGATGGCCTTTCCTATGTTATACATGCAGAGACCTCGTAGTTCGACTTGACTTTGACTAATAAGATTGACTACAAATAGAAGACGTGTGTGAAAGTGAATGTGACAAACCCTAATGGACTGACCTAGTGCGGCCTCAGTGGCTCATTAGTTGATGGCCTTGCCTACGTTATACACTTAGAGACCTCCTAGTTCGACATGACCAATGACCGTGTCATATAGACATATGAATTGAATCATGATTTTATACAAACTAACCTAAAAAGACTAACCTAATGCCTCGGGGGCACATTGGTAGATGGCCTTGCCTACATCTAGTCACAAAGGCAATGTAGTTCGACACACAATGAAGACTGACAAGTGTGACTGACTCTGACTCTATTTTTTTAATTTTTGAAATGTTTTGATTTTTTTGTCGTTTTGAAGTTTTTGATGTTTTTGTGTTTTCTCAGGTCATTTTGTGATGTTTGTGGATTTTTCTATGGTTTTACGTCTTCAACACAACTAATGGAAGAACCGATATGACACACGTCAAGTGTTTGCCCCTAGTCGAGTATAAGACCAACTAATTATGAATAGGGTAAAATGGGGGATATGAAATGCACTCAATGTTAATTGATCCAAGTTATGGGAAAGACTACCACTTATTATGAATGGTATCTACAAGTGATGGATATGAAAGATAAGGGATATGTACAGGAATACGCCAAATTAGAATAATAGTAGATGAAGGAGTAGAGTCAACTACACATGGTGCCTATTTTCTAGGTTTTCACCATGGTACTTATCCAAAGCACCACCGAAGTGGTTTTCACTATTGGACGAATTATTTCTCTTTACTATTTTCTAGGTTATCTAATTTTTTTGGTGTTACCAAGATGCCTGTTTGCCAGGTTTTCACCTTGATAACAATTTTTTTGTATTTTTGCTAATTAAGGCAAGGCTTTCAGAAGCTATGTGTAGAACTTCTTCAGATGCAGACTATTGATTGGTGAGGACAATGGTTCCCCTTCAGGAGTAGAGATTTGGTATGCTACTGATCCAAAAAATTCTATAACAATATAAGGTCCTAACTAGTTGGGTTCAAACTTTCCTGGTTTTTCTCTTTCTACTTGATTCTTTGGGTTCTCCATTAAAACCAAGTCACCAATGTCAAAGTTTTTGTTCAAAACCTTCCTGTTATAGCTACGATGAAGGTGATTCTGATATGTTTGGAGATGGTCTAGTTCTTTCTATCTTTTCTCATCTAGGAATTCGAGCTCATGGAGTCTCGATACCCGGTACTCTTCATCATCAATGTGGCCTTTTAAGGATACCCTACAGATACTTGTGTGATAAGCCCATAAGGTAGGATTAATTTGTAAATGCCAATCATGGCCAACATCATTGACAGTCTTCTTGAGGATTTTGATGATGGTTTTGTTAGATGCCTCTGCTTGGCCGTTACCTTGTGGGTAGTAGGGGGTGGAAAAGTGATGTTGAATATGAAATTCATCACAAAGATGGCAGAATTCTTGATTCTTAAATGGGTATCCATTATCTGTGATGATAGACTAAGGGACACCATACCGACAGATGATATAGTTCAAGATAAACTTAGAGATCTGTGTGCCAGTAATGTATGCCATAGGAATGGATTCAATCCACTTCGTAAAATACTCTGTGGCAGTGATAATGAATCTATGGCCATTAGACGATGTGCGGTAGATCTTACCTATGAGGTCAAGTCCCCATTGGGTGAAAGGCCATGGTGATGTTAAAGGATGAAGCTCCTATGTTGGTGCATGTATCAAGTCTCCATGAACTTGGCATTAATGACATTTCTTTACAAAGACATATGAGTCTTTTTCCATAGTAGGCCAGTAATAACCCAGTCTCATAATCTTTTTGGCTAAGGTAGGACCACTAGAACGGGAACCACATATACCCTCATGCACCCCACACAAGGTTTCTTGTGCTTCAATAGAATCAAGACATCTCAGTAGGGTATTATCTAAGGCTCGTCTATATAGGGTGTCTCCAAAAAGGGTGTATTTGGATAACTTGTGAAGAAATGTCCTATGTTGGTTGTTTGATAAGCCAGTGGGTATGATTTTGACATTAAGGTAGTCATAGATTTCTTTGTACCATGGGGAGTCAGGACCAACAATGTCACACACCATTTCAGAATCTGGGATATTGTAGGCTGGGACCAAAAGATATTCTACCAAGAACTCAAACTTAGGCACGTTGTTAGGAATGTCAAGAAGTGATGCAATTGTAGCCATAACGTTTGCTGCCTTGTTTAAAACATGAGGTATCTGATGAAATTAAACTTTTTCAAAGTACTCTTTAAAGCTATTGGCCATACATTTATATGGAACAAGCTTCTCATCCTTAGTCTCATAATCATCATTTACCTATCTGATTACTAGTTGAGAATCACCATATACTTGTAGATTCTTAATTTTCCACTTGAATGCCATGTGTAACCCTATCACCAAAGCTTAATACTCTGCTATGTTGTTAGTACATGGGAATGCAATTCTGAATGATTTCGGGATGGAATCACCCTGTGGTGTGATAAACAGTATTCCAACCCCTGAACCATGATTTGTATGTGAGCCATCAAAGTACAGTTTCCATGTTGTGTTTGTGTCAATTTTAAATATAAACTCATCAGGAAAATCTGCAACTAATCGGTGATCTTCTTATACTAGTGCATTGACTAACTGATCAACAATGACTTGTCCTTTAATAGCCTTTCTTTCTACATACTAGATATCATACTCACTAAGTATCATAACCCATTTTCTAGTTGCCCTGTTAATGCTGCCTTACTGAGAAGATATTTTAGAGGATTGATTTTGGAAATCAACATTGTTTGATGGTTTAGCATATAGTGCCTTAGTTTTTGGGTAGCAAATACTACTGCAAGACAGGCACATTCAATGGTACTATAGTTGAGCTCATAACCTACCAAAGTCTGACTAATATAGTAGACTTCCATTTCATGACCATCATCATTCTGTGCAATCAATGCTTTGAGTGATGAATGGGTTGCTGTAATATAAAGAATCAATGGTCTTCCTTCAACCGGTGGCATTAAGACTGGTGGTGTGAGTAGATATTCTTTAATCAATTGAAAAGCCTCGTCACACCTAACTGTCCATGCAAAGGGTACCCCTTTCTTAAGCAGATGTTGAAAAGGATGTGTCTTATCTACGAATTGCACTATAACTCTTCTGATGGACTATAGTCTTCCTTGTAATGTCCTTAGTTGACTGAGATTGGGTGGCGGAGGCATGTCCATGATTGCTTTGACCTTGGAAAGATCTACTTCAATGCCTCATCTGGAAATGATATGTCCCAATAACTTTCTTGACTTGAATCCAAACACACACTTCTTGGGATTAAGTCTCACTTTATACTTTTCTAGCCTCTGAAATATCTTGTCTAAAACCTATAAATGTTCTGCCCTTGTCTTGGATTTGACAATAAGGTCATTGAAATAATCCTACATAAGAGTGTGTACTAAATCATGAGAGATAGTGGTCATGGCACGTTGATAGGTTTCTCTAGCATTTTTGAGTCCAAAGGGCATAACATTCCAGCAATACGCTCCCCAAGGACAAGTGAAAGCTGTTTTAGGTTGGTCTTCCATTGCAATTTTGATATGATTATATCCTAAAAATCCATCCATAAGGGACAACATCTCATATCCTACTATCATGTCAACTATCATATCTATGTTGGGTAAATGGAAGTCATCCTTAGGACAAGCCTTGTTGATATCTCTAAAATCAGTGTAGATGCGGATGCCCCCGGTTCGTTTAGTTACTGGTACAAGATTGGAAATCCAATCTGCATAGTCGATTGATCTAATAAAACCAACGTCTAATAGTTTCTTGAGTTCTACCTTAACTAATAAAGCAATTTGTGGATGCATTTTCTTCAATTTCTGTTTCACTAGTTTAGCACCTGGTTGTAAGGGCAAGTGTTGTAGAACAAGTTCAGGATCCAGACCAAGCATGTCTACATATGACCAAGCAAAATTTATCTATCTCTGTGCAAAGAAGTTGTGGAATTCTGGCTGCTCTTTTGTTGTCAATGATGCTGCAAAATAAACCAGTCGAGGATTCTCTTCTGTACCTATGTTGACTTCTACTGATTCTTCAACAAGCATGGGTGATTTTTCCTATTTAATAGGGAGAATGTTCAAACCTCCATCCTTAGGTTCCTCAGAGACTTTTTCGTGTTCTGATGTGTCCTTTCTTTTTACTTTTTCATTGTCTAGAGGTGCCTTTCGATTTTCACCTAAAGACTCGTCCTTTTTATCTTGTTTATTCTTTTTCTCATTTTTACGACTGGAGGGTTGAACAGATTCCCCAAAGTATTTTTATCCAAGTCAAAGGTAAACCAACCTTATGATCATCGCGAGGTATTGAACTTAGCAATTTCTTCGTCGTTCTCAAAAATGTATAAGACGGGCATGTCTTGTTGGTCCCAATCAATGAGTTGGGGATAGACTAAGGGCATGTCATCATCGGAGTTATCAAAGTTTAATGGGGTCAAGTTATGGATGGAGTTATTCATATGGTCACAAAAGTCTTGTACTATGTCCTGTTTGCTCTTTGGTTTAGGTCTAGGTAGATTGAGAGGCGGGCCTAATGCCAAGGTTTGATTATCTGAAATAGATGGATCTAGTTGCCAAGAGGTAGGATCAAGTGATTCCCAATAGTAGTGTCTAAACCACTCCTCCTTTGTCATTTTATTTGGTGGACAAGAATTCAATGGATTTGCAAAGGATTCTAACATTAAATCAAGTTCTCCAAATAACTTATCAAGGTCCATGGAAGAGGTGAGGATAAGCAATACCAGTCATATTAGTTTGAGTCAAGGGAGTCACATTGGTATTGGTTAGATGGTTCGTGAGATGTCTCAATATATTCTAAAGCACTTACTTCCTCGAGTAAGGATGATGTGGTACTAGGAACGCCAATCTGAATAAGTTGAAATCCTAGCCCTAAGCCTTTTGGCCATTGAGAAACAAAGATTGGTTCAATCCTTCCATCTTGATTCAAGCCTAACCCACTCTGTCCATCATATCCCTTACTCTGCATCATTTTGAAACCTTTACCATATAGATCTATAAGAATATGAGCAAGTGAGGGACGTTCTTCATCACCTTCCTTGTATAACCAAGAAGTGACATCTTTTCTATTTATGGCTTCTTTACTTAATTCCCCCCATTTAGTGAAGGTTGTTGTGAGAGGAATGTGTATAGTGACCATAGATTGTATCCTATCTAATGTAGGTAAATCGTCTGACTTAGGAGGAATCAAATGGCTAACACAATAAGATGTCTTCATGTAATACTCTCCACAAACCTTGTCTTGGATCTCAACCCTAGGAGTGGTAGGAATTGAGGGTGAAATAGATGTTAGAGTGAGTGTGGATGGATCAACATAGGAAGATGGATTGGATGATGAAGCCTCTTGGTTTACTAGTACTTGCCATTGGGGGGTCTCTTTTAGATTGGTGCAATATTGGAATGGATCTGGGTCACCATCTATAGTTATTTCCGTGCCATTATAAGGGAATTTAAGACACTGATGATACATGGAAGGGACCGCCTTCATGGCATGAATCCATCGTCTACCTAGTAGAATGTTATAAGGAAGGGTGAGATCCAAGACCTGGAACTTTGTCTCCATTACTGTAGGGCCAATTCTGATAGGAAGTGTTACCACCCCCTTTGATTTTCGTTCCTCATCGTCATAAGCTTTTATGACAATAATTTTAGTGGTGCCATGCATGCTTCTGAGAAACCTAAGGCGTTAATTAGTTTTAAAGTGCGCGGATTTAACCCTACTCCTCTGTCTACCAAGACTCGTCTAACTTTGGTGTCATCAACAAGGACTTCAAGATGCAAAGGATCGTTATGATTCATATTTTTAGTTGCATAGTCTTGTTCAGGAAATGTGGCATGATGGTTATTGGTCAAGTAGCCCACCATTTCTTGGAAATGATTGACATCAAGATCATTGGGGACCATGGTGTTTTGTAAAGCCTCATCTAGAATAGATCGATGCTCAGGGGAAATACACAACAGTTCCAAGATTGAGATTTGGGTTGGGGTTTTTCCCAATTGGTCAAGTAGGTTATATTGTGACTTAGAAGACTACGGTATTTGCTAGAATGGGGGACCTTGAATGGTGATCTTTGTACGATGAGTATTGACCGCACACTCAGGATGTGTATTGATAGTAATGGTATTGATATTCTCCTCGGCAGTGTGAAGGCAATGAATGGTTTTGCCACTACTATAATCATGTTGGATATTCACATAGTTGGCTAACATATTGGTTTTAGTACTCAAACTGGGGACACTTCCTTTCCCATGGTCATGTAATGGATCCAAAAAGAATTGATGATCAATGTTTGATGAATTTTGTTTCTGTCCACTAACTTCAATTATTCTCCTATCAACTAGATCTTGTATGATACTCTTTAGTTGGCGACAATTTTGTAGGTTATGTGCTTTAGTTCGATGATAATCAAAAAAGGCATTGTCATCCCACCAAGCTAGTTTAAATTGTCTTGGGTTGTATTGTCATGGCTCTTGGGGTTGTATGAGATTATGTTGTAACAACTATTTGAAGACAGACTCAATGGGTTCCCCTAAGGGAGTAAACTCATGTTTTTGAAACCTCCTTTGTTGTTGTGGACGTTGAGTATTTTGAACTGTATTAGGAGGTTGATTGACAACATTAAGGGTATTGGCCAAAGTGTTAGGTCCCCATAAGGTAATGAGTGGTCTCGCTTGTAGCGTCTTAGCATCAACTACCCCATCATTGGTGACGTTTTTGTTGCGAGACCAAAATTTGTTTCTGTGATTGGGGGTGGTTTGCATGATCAGATTTCTATTGGATGTTGATGTCTTAAGTTCTCCTTTTTCAATGAGTGCCATTTCTATTATAACCTCTTTTTCCACTAGTTTCGAAAAAGATGTACAACAATGTACCCTTAAGTTACTCCTTAATTTTGCATGAAGGTTTTCCTGGAACATAGTGAATTTTTGTCTTTCAGGTATTTCGACAGGACACTGACTAGCTATAGTCCTCCATCTTTGGAAGAAAACGATAAATGATTCACCTTAGTCTTGTGTAGTGTGACATAAGGTTGTGATATTTATCTCGTGGTCTATATTGAAGGAGAATTTCTCCACAAATTTCTCAACCAGTTCACCCCAAGATCTGATGCCAGAGTCTAGACCCGAAAATCACTCTAGTGTAATTCCTACAAGACTTCTCAGAAATAGTCTCATAAGATATGCGGGGTCATAGGTGACATCTATGCATATGGTAGAAAATTCCCTTATATTTTCTATTGGATTCTATTTTCCATTGTACTTAGGGAGATTCGGTATGCCATATCCGTGAGGGAAAGGGGTCATGTACAATGATCTATCAAAGGGAAATGGGCATATGTCCTTTGTTGAAAATGATTTCTTAGTTGACACCGACATGTTATCCATTTGCATTTGTAGTGCATGTATTTGTGTTTGTAGGACATCAACCTGGGTCAAGGATGTGCTAGGTGGATTATGCGGATTCTTGTATGTATTTTGAAATCCAAAGTCTCATGATGGGTTTCGATTGAACATTGGTATTTGGGGTGAATTTGGATTCAAAATGTTGGTAAATGTGTTCTGGGGCAGAATTTGCATAAAATGGTTTTGACTAGGGACCTATGTGAATAGATTCTTACTACCAATCTGGTAGAAAGGATTCTGATTTAGAATCTATGTAAATTAGTTTTGACTTGGAATCTGTGTGAATGGATGCTAACTACCAATCTGGGAGAAAGGATTTTGATTCAGAATCTGTGTAAATGGATTCTGATTGCTAGTCTAGGAGAATGGATTTTGATTTCCATATTGGAAGGAGGGAATTCCTCCTGTTTGTGTATTCTGTGGTATAGTACTAGTGACTTGAGCACTAGGTATGGCCATTAACTGTGGTATAGCACTCATGACACTAGCAGTAGGTATGGCAGTTGACTGTGGTATGGTACTTGTGATACTGACATAAGGTGTAGAAGCTGACGTTTAAGGTCTTTTACTCCCAACAAGAGGACCGAAGGGAGTGGATGATGATGCCCCTACAATGAAATTAAATCGTGATGTCATGCAAGACATACCAAAGGGAGACGTATGGACTGTCGTACTCTATGTAGGTGTACCAGATGATATGGTTGTACTCACTTGAGGTATAGTAGTACTAGTAGTCATTGTATTTGTCCCTTGTGTAGGTTGAGTTTGTAAGGTGCTAATATTGAATCTTGCAGGTAAGGTAGTGCCTTTAGCTAGAAATTTGGCTAAATATCATTGATGATCGTTTGCTAGGTTTTCATCTACAAAAGAGGAAAATTCAGGGTCCTATGCAACAACCTCTATGTCCTCTACTATAATATTCCCTTGAGTGTTTCTAGTGTTGAATTTGTCTAGTAAAGTCTTGTGAGGTCTTGAAGAAAATGGGTTAATGAATTCGTTTGGGTTGAACATATTTTCTTTCTCTCTTCTCTTAGACCTAGTTTCAACCATGTAAGACAAGCTCAATATGCAAGAAATGCAAAACTATGTCTATGGACAATATTAATCTAGTCTATGTTTTTGGGATTTTTTGTATGCAAGAAAAAAAGTTCTAAAATGACACTTGTCTAGAATGAAAATATCTAAAAATGCAAAGTCCAACTAAGCTTCTAAGGTAATCAATTCTATAAACCTGAGATGAGGTACCAACTACCTAAAGTCTAACCAAGGTTTCAATTTAGTTATGTCAAGGAACCACTATAAGATAATGATCAGAGATAAGTTGAGTCTCCTAACTAGACTAATGAGCTTGGTGGAATCTTTGTAAGACAATAGATAAAATGGTAGGACTAGGTTCAATGACATATTTTGTTGACACAATGATTTTTCTAAAGTATAAATGGTAGACCTATCCTAAATTTTGTAAAAATGACCCTCCTAGAAGTTTAATCTCAAGGTAATATGTATTCTAAGATGAGACAAAAACTTGGACCTAAGACAACTATAGTTATGCCTAAATGATACTAAAGTATGTAAAATTGAGAAAATCATTTGAGGTTACAGTTCAAGGACTACTTGTGGAAAGACAATTGAAACTGGTATAATTGTGTTAACTGGACAATGACTGTGAATTTTGACTTTGTGATAATTAGGCAAATGCGTTGCAGGATTTCACAGATGCGGTTCCCTTTAATAGTTATGGTTTTTTGAAGATCAATTGCATTTCTCTAGTAAAGTTTAATGTTTGACACTGACAGATGTGGTTAACTTTCAGATAGATGCGACCCAAAATTACAATTGTGACTCAGAATATAACACCTGCGGTTTTTTTTTTGCAAATCAGGTGCGAGCTAGATTGACAGATGTGACTCTAAAAATAAATTTTGACCTTCTAATGAACAATTGCGAATATCTGTGTAATTCTAGTGATTTGAGATTTAAAACTAAATCCATTTTCCGTGATCAAGTTTTAGCAACCAAAGACTATCATAAGACAAAGTGGTTTCAATTTAATGGTTGACTCAAAGAACATTTAATTTGACAATAGACAAGCACATCCTAATTGGCCATAAGGCCAAGGGTTTGTATACTTGGTATATCCCACCGAAATACCCTAGATTGGTGATAAACATATTTCCTTCTCGAGAGTGGATAGCTTAGAAATTTGGTGGCATTGGCTCCCCTCCATGACTCATTAACATCATTCGAGCACACCAATTTTGAATTCTTTAGGAAATGACCTCCCAAGAACTACTATCTTTATTCAAGGGGATCAGTAGTGAGTGTCTTCAGGCATGATATTGTACCCTACACTCTACCAAGCAATGACCAAAAATGGTTGGTCTCTAAAACAAAAGGTATTTAATACGAGCATTTTGTTCATAGGGCATGATCCATACAGTGAGAGTCCCCTTTCGGATCCATCTTGTCGGAACCATATGCATGATTCTTGGAATTTCCCCAATAATCCAATTTTGTATACCGGCTGGAAGTCCCTTGAGTTCAGGGTGCTACTGGTCTGAGTTGTCTTAGGGTGAGTACTTTTTCCCACTAGAATAGGCCCAAGTTCTAGAGTTGGTAACCATTTCTCTTACACCCAAGATTGCACGGATGTGAAAGGGGAGAGGATACTTCAATGTACCAAGATGTGAGGGTAACTACACAGTTGTGCTTTCGCACCAAACACAATAGACACTTGTTAATTTTAATCCAAATTAACGATTTGCTACCCTACCAAACAATCTATTTCAAAATTTAACTAGGGTCTTCAACATGCATTCTGCAAAAAGATTCGTTAGTAGTTTGATATTGATCTTTGACCATCGATCTGCAAAAACTTGTTAACTCCAAAAATAAAAAGCCCACATGCTGAAAATATGATATTAGTAACACACAAATCAATTGAAAATTTTAGATTTCCAAAAACAGAAAGAAAAAGGTTACCAGTCAATTGCGTTGCTGTTTTATCAGTCAAATGCATTGAATTTCTTTGCAATTGCATTCTCTATATTTTACTAGTTAGTTGCGGTTTAGGAATTCACAGATGTGTTGTTTCTGGTGTCAGATATGGTTCATAAAGTCAATTGTGTTGCTTAGTCAAATTGATGCATCTGTGAATTTCAATTACAACGTTTCGTCAAGTTGATTGGTCGTTCCATATGAAAAACCTGCAAAAACCAAAATAAAAGTCTACGGATACGCGAAGATGGTGTCTTCACATCGGGTTCACCAAATGTAACGTCTAGAAAATGCACAAGACAAGATTAAAAGCAAACATGTAATGCAAATCTAAATGCAATCTAATGCTAAGCAACAAAGAACAAAGGAAAGTAAAAACGTAAACAAACTTGAAACAATCTCACCAAATTGCTACGTATTTCCATGATTCATCTTGATTACCCTTCTCCATTTTGCTTGTAGTAGTATATTTGCCCTCAAATTTTCAAGAGTTCGTGAAAGTATAGCCAATGATAATGATTTAGCAAAACATCGAAGATTTAAGATAAGTGCTCTAAAAATTCATAAGATTTCGAGAGAGATTGGAATGATGAAAGACAAATCAATTTATAGAAAATTGATTGTTCGAATGATAAGCTAGGATTGAAAGATTAACGAACGGTTAAGATTAAAAGATTAGACATGCATTAGTATAATCGTTAGTAATGACATGAGTGATATAAATTAGAAATAGAATTAAAGATTGAATAAATGATTTAATCTTCTAGTTTGGTATTCAAAAATAGAAGAATTATCTTTGCATGACAAAGATAAAGATGGATTAAAGCAACTCTTGTTCGAATGCACGCGCAAGGTTTAATTAATTAAATAGGAATATTTAATTAATTTGCATGTACAAGCAAATGAGTTAGCACTGGACGATTAAAATAATTTGACGAGGAGATTACTCGAGAAAGCCACTTAGACATTAAATCCTAAGTTAACTGAGTGATTTAAATAGATGTCAAGTCGAGTAAGACTGAATACTTAGATAACTTACACAATTATCTAAATATAGAGGGATGCGTTAAAATAGAATTTATGAATTTAATAATTCATTTAATTCAAGACTCGATATTTGAAGAATAATTAAATAAAGACAATTTATTTAATTAAGTGATGAAGGGATTTAAATGAATAATTAAATAAAGAAAGAATTTATTTAATTACAGTTGAAGTATGATAAAGAATAAATTAAATAAGAATTTATTTAATTTTAGAAGAAGAATGATAAGGTTAATTAGTAACATAATTAAATAAAAAGAATTTATTTAATTAATCAGATAGAATAAATAAGTGTGAATTAATTAAATAATTAAGATTATTTAATTAATAGAAGAAATGAAGACAATAGATTATAATTAAATAATTGAAATTATTTAATCATGACCATGAAGAATACGAATTATGAAGAATGTTGAAGTCATAGGCCTAAACCAAATTTCAGTGTCTACAAAACCTAATGCAAAGAATGATAGATTTTTTTGATTTCTTAAACTAAAACCCAAATCTAACAACAAATCAGAAGAATGAAAACAGGGACAAGTCACTACCCAAGATATTGAAACAACATTTGTACAAGGACAAATTAACCCTAGGGAAAATGGGTCCTAGAAAAGCGTTACAAAAATTAAAATTTGAGTTTGAAATTTAGATCTATGGTTTCTTGTTTTAGGTTATAAACTATACTTTTAGTGACTGTTTTTTCTAGATTTTGATGTCCAAATGCAAGTGCAATGAATGAAAAATGATGAACAATATGACACTTTTTGAAATGCAATTTTGACTCAATTTTTGAATATGAATGATTGAACTTACACATATGCAAATACTATGCAACATTAATGCAAATTTTTGAAATTTTCAGATTTTAAAGCATGCAAAATGCAAACCTAAAACCCTAAATGAAATGAAAACCAATGCAAGTTAACAACCCTAAATGAGTTGTAAATCAATGAAATGCAATGCAGAGGAATGCAAATC